>APFE030737210.1:72199-134438 GCA_000404065.3 Pinus taeda
TACTTTTAGTAGAGCGCATACATATTCTTTACTACCCTCATCATAAATTCAGATACTAAACTTAACTATTTAAATGATGCAATCATCAGAATACTGTTAGATAAGATATATAACCATTCATGCTATCATAATATCAATGGAAAGCAAAACATCATAACCATGAATATTTCAATTGTTGATAATAGTGTCATGAGTTCGGATCCTCAACCTGAGGTCCTCAAAGAATAAAGTGTGGGCCTTATGGCTAAATAAATGTTTGCGTCAAATCACTGACAGTCAACTAGAGCGGGCACTACACTCGCAAGCTTTCAACCACTATAGGCACCATTAGACATGCTCTACCATCAACCTAGGGATCTAGGTGCGTATCCAAAGTCGGAGCTCCATGACCAACACCACCCTCTCTCTTCGAGATCTGGGCATCAACACGTAGGTTGGCTAGATGTCTTCCCAAACATCTTTCCATTAGATGCTTCATCTCTCCCTATCAACTAAAATCAAATATATCCATTTGACCAAGCATGCTTCCAGACTGGTCAACCTTTTTATGGAGAGATTTACCTGTACGAACACAAACCCCAATCAACAATAAACTTTCAAATATATGTATATATATAAGTAAACGCAAACCTTCGAGGTCCTCAATCATCTTGATGTTGCTTTCATCATCAAGCTATTCATATATAATTTGTCGGAAGCTTTCTTCTTCTTTCATTTCTTCAACAACACCAAATACATCCTCAAATTTGCAACTTTATGAAACATGAACATCTATCTGTAGTTATTTCATTCATTCTTTCTTCAAGGTATTCATCATGACTGTCATAATATACCCTCCCTCTCAACTGGAGACATGTACTTTTTCTTTTAACAAACTCCCTCTTAACTTAAGGAGATCAACAACTTCCTTCTTATAACATCGGAGAAACTTTCAATGCTTTAAAAACATCATGGTCATCACCATCATTCTTACAAATTCCTTTAATCATGCTTACCAACATCATCAAGTCATCTTTACTTATGAATATCTTCATCATCTTGAAGAATATGTACCTACAATAGTTCAACAACAAGTACAACCAAGTAAAGTATAAAAAAACATGAAGTCAACTATATGATGTCATCATAATGTTAGCATTAAAACATTTAAGCTTTAGACATCAAGTTCCTAAATGGTATTAGGATCATAAGCCGAAGAGACACATCCTATGATATACTAGACTTCAACTTCTTGCTAGGGTTTTGTCATAAACCCTAGACTTCATCTTTGAGATATTTCAACAATTCCATAATAATATTATACATCTAGAGTTTCAACATTATGCATTTAGGACTTCATGATAGACTTTACTAGGGTTTTTGTTATATACCCTAGATACATCAATAATCAAGTTAGCATACTAGCATATGCATATCTAGGGTTCCATTATCATGTACTAGAAACTCATATCAATACTTAGATAAACCCTAGAAAAATACATCAATGTTAGATATACAACAATTTCAATCAAGTTAGGGTTTTGATTGAGCAGAAGAATACATTCCAAGGATTTCATTCCTAGGACCTCCTTTTGGTCATTGCAAGGATTTTGTCTATAAACCTTAATTCACCAAAACCTAAAAGCCTAGGGTTCTAATTCATTAGCAATAAACCCTAACTTATCTAAGATTTTGGTTTATTACTAGGACATTAACAACAAACCCTAAAAGACTAGGATTTTGTCATAATAATACCAAAACCCTAAATATTACGAGAATAGACTTTTTCATCATTGGTTTTTTATTAACAAATGTAAGAGGACTAGGGTTTCAATATTATTGTCAACATATCCTAAAAATTTCATTGTACAAACCCTAGGTAGACTAGGGTTTCATCAACATACCCTTAGGTTAAGGTTTTATAGTGAACCCTAAAGGTTAGTGTTTCATAAATAAAGTAGATAATATGATAAGGGTAGATTTAATCAAGAAATTAATCACCCCATCAAGAATCCTTATGATTTGAAAACCTAGATATGAGAGAGTTAGTAATGTATAGTAAATAATCATACATTGTTTGTGAGGCAGAATAGTTACAAATTATGTGAACTTTGAATGTGCCTTGAGTTGCTCCTTTTACAAACTTAGTAGGGTTTCCTTATTGAAGGATCTCCTCTACAACAAAACTTCTTACAAGTCTTTTTATCATTTTCAAGATTCATCATAAGATCAACATATCTAGCTAGACTTTTACTTTCCTCATTATGTACGTGCATCATTTAAGTACTACCAAAATACACAAGTGTAGGAGCATATTTATGATGTGAAATCTATAGAGGAAGAATACCAAATTTTAAGTCTAAGTTTCTTTTCGAAACATCAGTTATAGAGTCCAAATTTTGCCATCATTTTATTCTAGACTACCTTCGAATACTTAGACCAAACTAGGATTTCTATGGGGTTAAATACTAACAAATTTTTAGATGCCAACAACCTTCAATAAGATGAAGATTTCAAACCCTAAAAAAAATCCCAAAATCCTAATTTATTTTTAAGTTAGATTCTGAATGAATAAGGTAATTATACATACCTCAAAAATTACTTACCTTGGTCTTCCAAGATCTGCCACAAGTGCTTCTTTCAAGATGCTATGAACTACTCATGTTGATTTTTGACAGCAAAACTGGTCCCAAGATGCTAAAAGCTTTTCCTCGCAATCTTGAAAAACATGTTGTTAGATTGAAGCATAAAGAACAAAAATAATACTTACTTGACTTTGACTGATGCAAGACTAACTGAACAAGTTATTTTACTGTTTAGGACTTGATCTCCTTGACATTATTAGAAGAGGCTCATTCAAAGACTAATATACACTGCTCCTTTTTGATGGATTTTTCTTTCACTTTCTTTGATAGGATTTAGATACTTATTTCGTAAGGAATGCAAATTCTTTTCAACAAATAGATCAAACACTGTGATCCTTTGAGTTCGGCTTTTATGTCACTGTTTGAGGCTTGAAACTTTATATATAGTTGCATAGCTTTTCGTCCATTTTGCATAGATCCCTTGGCTCCTTTGATTTAGGAGAAGACTGTAACTTTGTAACGGTTATTTCTAAGACTCTAAACAATTGTAACTATGCACTCTAAGACTCTAAACAATTGCAACTATGCACTGAACTTTGTCTTATCTCATAAACAGTATGACTCGGTATAGACTATTAGGTTTGAGGATGTTATTTGGCTTCAATTTAAGTATTATTTTGTGGTTCAGGTCTGTGGACTAATTGCAGATATATAGATTCATATTCATGCCCACAATTCAGATGGAGTTAACATAGTGAATTCAAACCCTTTCAATAGAGATTTCAGTCCTTGTTTTACATACTCAGAACTGCACTCTTCTTACCAGGATATACAGCCTTTCTTGGGCTAGAGGACTAACTTCTTGATCCCTTAAAACATAGCCTTTAAAATGTTCAACAACTCGCTCTATTTGCTAAGGACTTTGGTCTTATCACTGTAATTAGGGCTTCTAGATAGGCCCAAAATTTGGATCTTCCTTTTCTAGGAGCCCAACCCTGAGTAAAGGACTACCTTTGCTTATCTTGTATGCCTTTAAAATGTTCAACAACTCGCTCTATTTGCTAAGAACTTTGGTCTTATCACAGTAATTAGGGCTTCTAGATAGGCCCAAAATTTGGATCTTCCTTTTCTAGGAGCCCAACCCTGAGTAAAGGACTACCTTTGCTTATCTTGTATGTCTTTGTGATCTCCTTCCTTCCCTTGTGTACGTGAACCAAGCTCTGATACCATGTTGAGAAATCTAGGGTAATGAGATCAGATCTTTATTATATTGATTTCTCTTTTCTTTTGATAGATGCTTGTCATTTCTTAAATAGGTTCTTCTTTTTCTTATAGTTATTATTTCTTTGTTCATCAAACAACTATCAAAACCATAAAAACAAGGAGACACCAAATGTGGGCACTCAACCAGGGAAAAACCCCCATATAGGGGAAAACCCAGTCAAGAACACTTCCTTTTGTAGATTCAAATCAAGATGAGATTACCAAGACCATTAACTTTACCGTTACAATCTATTTTTTTCTGCAACAATAGTCTTTGTCCTCAACCTGCAACATTAGCCTTCATTCTACAATGGCAACTTTGACCTGTAAAAATAGGTAACTTTGGTCTATAGCATACTTTGACATGTAGCTGTGGGTAACTTTGGTCTTGTAACTTCGCTGCTCTGTAATCCATCAAACTTCCTCCAATTGGGACGAGTTTACTTGGGTATTTATAGTTGTTTCTGTCTATTATTGAGCTGGCATGAATAGTTGACAGACCGACTTGTAGATAGGGTCAATTTAAGAGCTTTTGAGGCTGGCTTGAGCTGTTGCTGGATGGAGGGTTCATCATGACCAAAAAAATGATCCCAAGAAGGGTTTACATAATAAATTTGACTCCAAAATTCCTAAGGCACTCAATGGGTGCTTTGACCTATAGATCATTGACCCAAGCATGAAACCCATGCTTTAATAAGTCAAATTAATAATAGTAAAAATTTCTTTTGACAGATATATTACATCATGACTCAAGTAAAATGATGAAGACCGACACTAGCTACATTCTTCAACACATTTTTGACCTCAAAATTTCTCTCATGAGTGGCAAAAGGCCAAAACAATAATACCAACCTTTAGCAAATACTTATATTTTGGTCAATAAAGGATTTTATTAGATACACTAGTGGGAGATTATGCCTGCAGCTATGCATCTAAGGTTGTTAAGCTTGAAAATCAAACGTCACCTCATGAATATAATAATTTGAGCCCATGATATGAATAAAGTCCACTTAATGATCAATAATCAGGTCAGAACTGAGATTACGAAAGGTGTGCTCCAAGGCTATGAGAAGAGTGCTAAATGGATGTCTCCAAGCTACATAAACATATTGAGTCATTGAATAATTTGAATTTTCAGAAATCTAGAGTTAAGGAGCAGTAAAGCCATAGAGATGTTACAAAAGAATTTGAATTTTGAGAAATCGACAGTTTAAGGCACAAGAAAGTCCAATAAACCCCTCCAATCCAAGTTCCATTTAAAATGGGATGATCCAAAAACATTCATTGAGATAGAAGACACCATTTCAACCATGGAAACTTCATTTTTAGAATAAAATGAACTTTCAACAGAAAAATCCTTCTAGAAAGGATAAAGCTCATTATGTAATATAATTGAATTTGATTATTAACAAAAATATATTACAATATAATTATAAACTCAACAAAATCATTTACTCAATTTGCATTTTAGCAGGCTAAGATGTAGTATCCTTTAAAGAATAAGTTGAAAACATATATTTATACATTATGCTCCCCCAAGAGATTAAAGAATAACAAAAGAAAGAAGTGCATAGTTTCGACATCAGCGTTATGAAAAAAAGCGAAGATTGTTTCTTACTTCTTTATGTAATTATACATAATTCATGTATATTCCATCAACATGTAAATATAATAGATTGCCCATTGATAATATTAATATACCAAATTAAATAAAGTTTGAAACAATTTTTCCCATATATTTTATAGCTGTGTCTAATATCCAATCTATCAAGTTGCATCAAAAGAGCATAACAGATAATATTAAAAAATATGACTACTTCCTTACCAATGGATATAAAGGAAGCAGAACATATTATATTAAAAAATATGATTGCTTCCTTCAAAACTCAAACCAATTGTTGCGCATATACTCTATATTGATTAGAAGTAAAAGTATCCACAAGACATCCCCGTTAGTGTTCACTTATTACTGGGTACTCAATAAGACGTCAATTTCTTTTGTCGTAGCTTCTTTGGGGTTTGTTTAATTACATCATCGATGTTTCTCCTATAGCTGGAATTTTTCTTTACACGTTGTAATTGCACTTGACTAATCTCAGCCTTAACTCCTTTGTTCAGTGCATACGCTGCTGCAATCTTTTCCTTACAGTTCTTGCTTGCGTCCAGATGAGATACCACTGTAAAATGGAAGTAAAATCATTATCAAGTTTCTCAGTATTTTACCCCCAACAATTTGTAACCAACCAAAACAAGCCTTTCATTGAAAACATATGTTCATGACACATATATTCTTGGATACATCAGAATTTAAGACCATTTACAGGTGCTTATAATGACAGTGGAAGGCAAATAATCATGGTACTATATTTTAATTTAAGATACACATCTTTGTTCATATGCATCAAGGTTTTTATATCATCCAAATATCAAATAAAGGCTGACCTGCTTTGCCGACTTAGAGAACCATCTCAGATCCTAAAAGGCATTCTTGGTGCCACAACTTCGGATAAAAATGCAAAATTCATAAAAAGTTACAGAGACCAAAATCCATGTTTTGAATCAAGAAGCATTAATCAGAAAGCTCCAAGGTTATCTAAGATCATTTTTATGCAAACCAAGGCTAGAGAACAAGGGAATAATGTAGTGTTATTATAAGATTGGAGGCATTTTAGTGGCTTAGCATTGTAAGGAATTTCAATTAAATAAATGGTTCCAACATCATGAATAAGAACACCATTGATTTGGGGTAGCATCGGATGTGCTCTAGCCATGAAAATTGGTGGAGAGGCTAAGGCACATGAGATCTCCAATATCCAGAAAGGGTTTGGGCAGATTCTAAACAGTTTGGGAGATAGTAAAATAATTAATATTTTTAATAGAGTTCCTAAGTCTAACTTAGGGAAAATAAAATATTAATGTGAATTAATATAAAACTGTGTTAGAATGGTCCAAAAGTCATGGATCAAGACAGATCTAATCTTAACCGTTGATTAGGGACTTAATCTCGGCCGTTGATTTGTCAATGAGAAAAGTATAAGAAGAGGCTTGAGGGTCACTTGGAGAACACACCAAGAGATCAAGATGTTGATTTTCTGGGGCTGGGTTTGTTGAGAAAGTTGAGAGAATGATCAGAGTTGCAGCTGAGGGGCAGTGAATACAGAAGCAAAGAGGTAGAGATAGCACCGGGAGGATCAACGCAATAGCTGGAGAGAGGGATGCAAAACTAGCCAAGGGTTCACGTAGAGCCAGCCAGGGCTCACGCAGAGGCAGCCAGGAGCTGCGCAGTGCCTCAGAGGGCCAGCGTGAGTGACGCAGAGGGCCAGAACACTGACGCCGGGCCTCCAGAGGCTGACGCAAGCCAAGCCAGAGTGACGTTGGGCTAACGCTGGGCCAGAGAAAGGATGATGCAGTCCCTAGAGGCTGACGCTGAGGTTTTGTGGGGAAGATTGGAGCTATGGAGCTGTCAGAGTGTTTATTCGAGGTTTTAGCTAGAATATTTGCTTCCAAGTAGCGAGGTACTACTGCCGAGATTTTTCTCTGTTGGGTGAGCTAGATTTGACACCCAAATTGTATTATGAAACTGCTTAATAAATCAAACACTCCAATAGCTGCACCAATTTTCCCACATTGGGTTTTTCCGGGGACATTAGTCCAAAAACAACGGTGTCACATGTGTGCTTGTTTCTATTTCCTTCAGTTGATGATTTGTAATGCGTTGAGCATGCACTTGTATTTTTTCCCAGTATTTACATGGTAAATAACTTGTTAATTATCGGAACAAGTAGGTAGGAATAAATCAGATAGTACATAAAGGGTTTCTAACGGGTTAGACTTAGAAATTCCAACAAACACTAATCATAGATATATGATCTTTGGGAGAATGGTTTCAAGTTTGCACATAAAGACACTGGGAGAAGAGATACACAGTCGTTATTCTATCATTATTACAGTCTATTAATGTGCTAGATGAACCTTTAGTCAATGAGGGCTATGGAATATGACGCAATCCTCCTCTTGGAAGGATAATTTGTTCTGAAGAGGATGTATTTCATATAAGATAGTTGCCGCAATTCATGCCTTGAAAACTACATAACACCTTTACTTTTTGTTTGAAATAATACTTTTTATATTATGAAAATTAATATCAACAAAGCTTAAAGGGCATAGCTGATTATTATCAACGATGGAACAAGGTCAGTGTATGCCCTAGTTGAAATATTCTGGCTCATTAGACAAGAAAAAGCCCAGTAAACACTTTGAACAAGAACAGAACATCATGTAGTTGTTGGTGCCCTAAAATAATCAGCAATAAATTCAAGACCAATGAGGCATATATAGAAGATCATATATAGCATGAATGAACAATAAATTGGCAATAATAATATCACATTGTTTCATCGTATTAAGGCTATCTGTTGCAACTCTATCAGAATCATACAAGAAGAACATGTGTTCCCCAAATTTTTCATAAGCTTAACTTCTATAAAGTATCATTTGCCATTAAATTTAGTATTTTACTATCTACTAATAAATATAAGTACAATGCCATTTACAATAGAAAACGGGTACATTACGTGACCTTTTAAACGAATTATACACAATCGTCATAAAAAATTGCCGGAGACTAGAATGAGTGGAATGAGTTTCAGGTGAGCCAAATGACATTAGTGTAGGTGCCATGTATATGCTAAGTTTGGACTCTGGAGGTTGAGGAAAGTGCTATGGCAAGGATGGGCAATACTATCAAGGTACTCTAGCAAGATCAGGAAGCATAGTGAGATCCATAACTTGGAGGACAGGATATTCATGGTTTTATCACCCCCCAGCCATAACTCTATTTATCATTATTGTCACATAATGTTATGTGTTAGTTTTTATAGCATTAGAGATGTTCTAGTCTCGAAACTTTGTGGAGAGGCTAAAGCACAAGAATACTCGATAACCTAGAAATCGTTGTGGAAATTCCACCTAGAAGTGTCTCGATTAGATTATTAACCAATTTTTTAAATATTTCCTAAATCTAAACTTACGAAATCTGGTTAATTAATAAGTATTAATTGAAAAAGGTGAGAATTATCTTGAAACTCACATGGATCGACTAGGGAATAATCTTATCCATTGATTAAGGTTTAATCTTGGTTGTCAGAGTCCCACAGTGAAATTATAAGGAGTTGATGGGTAGATGAAGAAACACACTTGTGAGTCATGACACTTGAGATCGATTTCTCTAGAGAATAACAACAATTGCTGGAAAAGTTTATGCTAGAGAAGGGGCCAGAGACAGTGAGTTTGGAAGACCTTTTCTAGTTTCGAAGAGTCAGAAAGAGGAGGCCGAGATTTTCTCCAGGAAGCTACACAGAGCCTCAAGAGGGCAATTCGATCCAACTAAAGAGGAAGATGTTTTTAGTTCCAAAGGTGAGGAAAGTTTTCCATAGGGTCGGAGAAGCATTTTCTCAGTCAGCAGTAGGCATGACAGCTACATTGGCAGTCGATTTAGGCAATGCGTTTGGTAGGTAGCGCTAGGGTGACGCAGGGCTTGCGTAGATCACTTGGACGGCCAGCCTTTCAGAGGTTAGACAATGTTGGGTGTTATGAATATAATTCATATAAAAATAATAAGTATAAATATAAATATAATAATAATAAATAATAATTAATTAACTAATGGCTAGTTAGTTAATAATGAAGAGGGATGTCTTAGAGACATGACCATTAATGAAACGACACCTGCCTAGGTATATAAGCAGGCCCTCATTCTCAATTGAAAATATCTCATATCAATTCTTATACAATATTCAATATACAATTACATGTCTTACTATGGACATTTACATCTTTGAAGTATTTTAAAGATTTCTGTTGCGTATACGACAGTTACATCGGGATTGCTCGGAGAGAGGATAAAATCCCTGAGATAATTTTTGCTAGTATTTCTCTTGGATAGATTAGCTAGTTTGGCGATATTTATTATACTCAAAATTTCTCAATGTTGCTTAATAATAAAAACTCTCAGCTGTTGCAACGATTTTCCCAAGTTGGGTTTTTTCGGGGACTTCTGTCCAAAAATAATAGTGTCATACTTTTTCGTGTGTGCCAATATTTTCTCAGTTTCCATTTTACTTTCGCAATATCTTTATTTGTGAAGATTGCAGTGTGATTAATTCATTGTTTTTGTAGCAATAAATTGCTTAATTAATTATTGGTTAGAAGAATTAATTCTAGTTGTTGCAATATAATTTTAGTAGTGAAATTTTCACATGGTAT
Source organism: Pinus taeda (assembly GCA_000404065.3). Lineage (NCBI taxonomy): Eukaryota > Viridiplantae > Streptophyta > Pinopsida > Pinales > Pinaceae > Pinus > Pinus taeda. The sequence goes on from APFE030737210.1 coordinate 82,291, forward strand.
CAGAGCGATTTTGATTAGACGAGGAAACTCAAAAGCAGAGGAAGAAAACCATTATTTAGAGGGCACAGTAAGATGAATTTCTGGGGGTTGTGCAAAGTCTAAGCTGGGTAGTACAAATTGCTGGGCAATTCGATTTTTCAGTGCAGGTTGGCATAAAAATCCGGCTTGCCAGTTCGAGTGATTTCAATAGGCAGAGGGGGCAACAACTCAGTAATTTTTGCTAGGCAGATTCCTTGTTTGGGCATAGAAGGGTTTTGCATCAACAAAATGAACGTCGAGTTGAAGAGAAAGTGCACACACAGAGGGAAACTTATCTCAGAGGGTTTCTAGCTTCAAAAATCCAATATTTCCAGTTGTAGTAGGTAGTAGTAGTGGACATATATTTTCAATCTAGAAGGGGGTGCGAATAGTAGAGCTAGCAACCGAACAAGTGAAAGAGGGAGATTTCCATCCCAGTTTTTGAGTTTCGCAAATTTTGCATCTTTCTAGAGATGGTCGTACGAGATTGCCAGAGAAGGCCATGCGAGTTAGCCAAAATGGAGATCTGGGAAGCAGATCGACTTCCAGTTGCCGAAAATAGGTACTAGAGGAAGTGTGAGTTGTCTAGTGTGAATCGCAAAGTGAAGAAAGGTCTCAGTAAGGAACAAGACTCAAAAGGAGATAGTGGGGCACCATATCCAAGAGAAGTATGAGACTCGAGTGTGCGAGAATGGGCAAGGTCCAACGTAGTTGCAATAAGGAGATCAATTAGATCAGTTCCATATTGTTGTAGCAGGACCATCACCTTTGCTACAAGGGCGCACAATATTCAGTAGCAGGATTCAGTGTTAGCATAACTAGTTGCAGCCAGTGCACGTGAGACAATTGCAAAACTAGTTGCAGTGACACGGGCAGTGCGAATTGCCCAGTGGCAGTGACACGGGCAGTGTGAATTGCCTAGTTGCAGTGACACGGGCAGTGCGAATTGCCCAGTATGCAGGTGCAATTCTAACTAGAAGATTCCCAACGCAAAGCTTCGCAGTCTAGTTTTGTGCAAGAGGACAATGTAAGTTTCCAAGAGGGAGCAAAGAGATTTTCCATAGGGAGATCGAGACTCAGAGGGTGTCTAGCTTCAGAGGGAGTAACCTATGGAAGCTAATGCTTCATGATCTGAGGAGACCAGACCCATTATTGCAGTAGTTGTGACCGCAGTGTAGAGATAGCAACATAGTAGTAGCAACAACAATATGAGTAGATTAGAGTTCAGAGTTGCATGGAGGTATGGGCAGGGTCCATTGAGGTGTCTTCCTCATGGATCATTACCTTGCTACGGGGTCCCATAGTATTCAGTAGCAGGATGGATTAGTGTTAGTTGATGCAGTCAAATTCTAGAGTGATAATTGCAAACTAGTAGTAGTCAGTCGCTGAGTGCAGAAGCAGTTGGCAGCAATGCATAGTCAGCAACAATGCAGATTCTCACTGTTGCTTAATAATAAAAACCCTCAACTGCTACATCGGTTTTCTCAAGTTGGGTTTTTCTGAGGACTTTTGTCCAAAAATAAGTATCATAATTTTGTGTGTGCCAATATTTTCTTAGTTTCAAGTTTAGCTTCCGCAATATTTTTATTTGTGAATATTGTAGTGTGATTAATTCGTTGTTGCCATAACAATAAATTGCTTAATTAATTATTAGTTAGAAGAATTAATTCCAGTTTCTGCAATAGAATTTGCGTAGTGAAATTTTCACATTATGCATATAGGAAATCATGGTTTTAGCCAGCCTCAGGACCATGGCCTGTCATGGGTGGATTAACCTCATACATGCTTTATGCTTGCATGTTAGTTCATCACAATTTCGTGGCAAAATGATTGTGCCCTCTGTGCAATTTTGTGAATCATCACTCAACGCTCTCAGATTAAAGCCCTTCTACTATTGATTGGCATATGGTTTGCTCTTTACCCAACTTTTGTTTCACTCCCAATTTATTCATGCAAGGTCACTATGGTGTCCAATTTGGGTTTTTTTCTAGTCTACCCTCTACTTAGTGAAAACAATTTTGTGGAACCATCTCCGACCTACTATGGACAATCACATTCCCATTCTCATTTGGGAAATGCCTAAATCTACAAGAAGAGAGAGGAATGGATTGTAAGGTCCCACTCCCCCAACCAAAGGAGGAACCATAGGGATATGGAAGTGTGGTCATCTGCTAGCTTTGGACAGAGAATATTAAAGCAACAAGGATATCGAAGAGGTCTTTAAGAAGGTTGTTACTGCCTATTTTGCAACCCGCAACAAACTCATTCATTTTTCTTCAAGTGAGCTCACTTAGAAGAGACATAAAATGAGGTTGCTGAGATTGGAAAAGAGATATGGCTCATAGCTAAAATTAAAAAAAAAAAAGAGCTTGGAAGACAAGAACACTTCATATTTTTGTTTATAGGACCCCATGAATACCCAAGGTAGGTGAAACATGCTTTAGACCACTCACTCTTGAGACAATATGGCATGCCATAACATTTGTAGACTACAATCTAGATGAGTAGAAGAAGCTTAATTGCCAATGGCAATCAGTGTCAGGAAGAAGATCTCTAGTTAGGTTGTTTCATCCGTTCATGTCCCCCAGAAATGCCATTTTCTTTCTATGTCTCCTTCCCAAAAAGAAAAGAAGAAATATGGATATAATGCACTAGTTATATTTTGTCAGGCCAAGAGGTGACTCTTCAAATGTGATTGTGTTTATTCATTTAGATTGTTGATAGTTATATACATGAGGGAGTGATGCTTGGGTTTCACCTCTCGATGACTCTTCCTTTTCCATTATTTATTATTTACAAATGTTCACCAAATCCCCATGATTAGGAGTCAACATTCCCCCCCTTAATCTGAAGGGATGTTGGTGAGTCCAAGCATTGTTCTGAATCTTTCAAGCTTTTCTCTACCCAATGCTTTGGTGAAGATGTCTGCAATCTGCTCATTGGTGGAACAATGGCGTAGATGGATTGTCTTGGCCTCAACATGATGTCGAATAAGATCATATTTTGTATTGATGTGCTTCGTTCGATCATGGAACTTTGGGTTCTTGGCCAACTTTATTGCAAAGGTGTTGTCAATCATGAGTGGAGTTGAATATACTTCTTTTACCTGCAAATCTTCCAAAATTTTCCTAAGCCACACAATTTCTTTTGTTGCCTCAGCTGCTGCCACATATTTTTCCTATATTATGGAATCTGTTGGAACTGATTGTTTGCGTGATCTCCAAGAGACAGCGCCTGATCCAAGGCTCATATCATAACCGAAAGTAGATACCCCAGTTTCTTTGTCTCCATCAAAGTCTGAATCAGAGTATCCAATCAAGCTGAAATCGCCCACCTGTGTATACTTGATTCCAAAGCCTTGAGTTCACTTCAAGTACTTTAGAATTCTTTTTGCAGCAGACCAATGTCCCTCACAAGGCATTGCATAAACCTGGAGAGGATTCTAACAACAAACGAAATGTCTAGTCTAGTAGTCATCAGGTAGTTGAGACTTCCTACAAGTTGTCTATACTTTGTTGCATCCTCAAATTCTTTTCCTTCACCAGATGTGAGCTTTAAGTTTTGTTCCATTGGAGTAGTTAGAGGATCGCACTCAACCAAGCCAAACCTGTTCAACAGATCTCCAATGTACTTCTTTTGAGAAAGGCATATAGACTTCGGATGTTGAGTTACTTCAATACCAAGATAGTAATTAACATAGCCCAAATCAGTCATTTCAAAACCTTTCCTCAATTCTTTCTTTATGGATGCAATGTAGATCTCATTGTTCCCTGTCATCAAAAGATCATCTACATATACCACAAGATATACAACTGTTTTGCCAACGTTCTTGACAAACAAAGTTGCATCATCAAGATCATAATATTTGAAATTGAGTTTCAGAAGATGCTCAGTTAACTTTTCATACTAGGCTCGTGGTGCTTGCTTGAAGACATACAAGGATTTCACAAGTTTGCATACTTTATGTTCATGTCCTTTCACAGGAAATCCTTTAAGCCAAGACATAAAAACATTCTCTTTTAGATATCCATTCAAGAAAGCAGTTTTTGCATCCATTTGATGGACTTTCCAACCGTTCTGAGCTGCTAGGGCAAAGAGTGTTCCGATGGTAGCCCATTTTTCTGTGGGGGCAAAAGTCTCCTCATAATCGACCCCTTCCTTCTGTGCAAAACCTTTTTCCACAAGCCTGGCTTTGTGTTTGTCAAGTGAGCCATCAACTTTATACTTGCTCTTGTAGAGACACATGCAGCCAATTGGTTTGGTTCCCCGTGGAGGATCAACCATCTTCTAAGTGCCATTCTTTATCAAGGCATCATACTCCTTTTGCGTCGCTTCTTTCCATTCATCATGAGAAGCAACTTATTTGAAAGAAATTGGTTCAAAATCTGTAGACAAGTTCAGTTCACAATCATAAGAAACATCCATATCAATAGGTGAATCAGAATCATCTACATCACCTCCATTTTCCCTAGTTGAATATTTTGTTCCTGTCTTTCCAACTTCATCAGGATGAACACTTTCAAGTGTCTTTGTCAGCCACTTTGGGGGACTTTTCTGAGATGGTCCAGGTTGCTCAGTTGATTGAGTTGGGACTGAATCAAGATTGAGGCTCCCAATTATGTCAATCACATCACTCAAAGTATCATCAATGGTTGGAGTTTCATGTGGGGGAGAGAGTGCTTCAGAAGAAAATTCCACAGACTAATCCAGTATAGGAATCCCCCCTTCAAGATGTGGAATCTGATTATCAAATTCTTAAAATGATTTTGCATTTGCGAATCTATCCAAGCGATCAAGTTGCCGCTCAACAACATTGTCAGCTTTGGAAGATTCAAGAAAGATTACATCTCTAGATACAATAAACTTTTTATTAACGTCATCATAGAGACGGTATGCTTTGGAGGTATTTGAATACCCCAAGAAGATACACTTACGACTCCTTGCACCAAGTTTGTTTCTATGTACTTTTGGTATCAAGGCATAGAAGATGGAACCAAAGACCCTGAGATGCTTTACCAAAGGAATGTGGCCATACCACATTTCATAAGGAGTCTTGTTTCTAATAGCATTAGATGGACATCTATTCTTTACATATAAAGCACATAGAACTACATTGGCCCAAAACATCAATTTTACATTCTTGAAAAACATCATGGAACGTACAATATTTATGATTGTCCTATTCATTCTTTCAGCTACTCTGTTCTGTTGGGGATTATAAGGCACAATGGTTTGATATTTGATCCCATGTTGGCGAAAATAGTTTTCAAATTCATTTGAAGTGTATTCTTTTCCATTATCAGTGCGAATAGAGCCAATATGAGATTGTGCATCATTTTCAATCCATGTATGAAAGTTCTTGAATGTTTGAAAAACATCAAATTTGTTCTTCAATAAATAAGCCCAACACATTCTAGCGTAGTCATCAATAAATGTCATCATATATTTATTTCCATTTGCAGAGGGAATAGGCATTGGACTGCATAAATCTGAATGAACAAGTTCAAGTTTTCTATGTGCTTTGGAATGTGAATCATGAAAATACTGTTTGCTATGCTTTCCTAGAATGCAAGCATCACATTGCTTAAGTTTCCTAGGAATTGTAGGCAAACCAGTAACACCATTTTTCTTCAACAAGCGAAGGTTGTCATAGTTCAAGTGTCCAAATCTAGCATGCCATAATAGACTTGATGAAAATGTACCTTCATCATAATGAGAATTGTATGAGAAATTTTGTGCACAAGCAAAGGTACCTTGCACTTGAGAAGCCTTTCTTCTTCTATCCCCGTCATGACAAGTGAGTGATCTGATGCTTTTCTCACCTCAACCTTTCCATCAAACATATGAATAGAGTGTCCTTGCTGATAGATGTGGACCAAGGACAACAAGTTTCTCCTATGCGATGTAGTCATCAATAAATGTTATCATATATTTATTTCCATTTGCAGAAGGAACAGGAATTGGACCACATAAATCTAAATGAATATGTTCATGTTTTCTATGTGCTTTGGAATGTGAATCATGAAAAAACTGTTTGCTATGCTTTCCTAGAATGCAAGCATCACATTGTGTTAAAATTGGCAACTAGAGCCAAACTTCATGTGGGTCATCTTATTCATGGATGATGATATTTTTATTAGATTCCTCTCGCCGAGAGGTGTAGGATTGATCTAAAGATCATCCGATTCCAATAAGTATATATGGAGATATGAATTTATTTTGATTATGGACTAATTGTCAAAGTCGGCCAGCAACTTATGTAGGCTCAAAAGCCCACCAGTTGCATCTATTCAACCCCAATGTTTTGCATATAAATACAAGGAGTATTCTCCTCATTTGCACACTTCACTCTCATCACATCTCTCTCTCTGCTTCACAGAAAAGAGTCTCTTCTCTCTCCTACGCAGAAAAGACTCTTCTCTCACACGTGTGGAAGGAAGGACGCAGATTTTAGGGCTGCAACTGCAGATCGGAAGTTTGACCAGCATTACCATCATTCTTTCTCTCTGGACTGTGCAGTAGGTGAACCTAACTCTCTTTGGAAGGCCACATTTTGTGGTGAAGGAATCAAGGCGATCCAACGAGCGGTTTGCAAGATATTGACTGCCCTAGTTTAGGGTTGATTTAGGGTTTGCTGTTGCTGATGTAAATCAGATTTTTGTACTATTTTTCTCTGTTGAATTATTGAAGATAAAAGAAGATTTGCTCAAAGGGTTTCCCCATATTGGGATTTGTCCCTGGCTGGTTGCCACATCTTGTGTCTCTTGTTTTGGCTTGTTTTCTGTCGATTGTTTAATGTTCTATCTGCCCTTTACTTAATGTACATGTGATTGCTAATCTATGGATAGTAATAAGAAAGATAAGTAAATTGCTCTAAGCATAGAACATACCACAACTAAACATGGTATCAAAGCTGAGGTGAAGACAAAGCCTGAGCAAGAGCAAGATGGAAGATGTCTCTCAATCTGACTTTAGAAGATCAGGGAGTGTTGGACCATGTGAGAGGCAATATTGTTAAGCCTCCATCAAATGCACCCGCTACTACCAAGAACAAATGGAAATCTGGAGAAGTCAAAGCAAAGAAGATCATCAGGGATTCTATCGACAAGCACTTGGTGGCCTATGTTTCTGAGCTGAACACCTCCAAGGAAATCTACGATAGACTGGTGAGTTTATTTAAAGTTAATGATGCAAATCAAGTTCGGTTTCTTAGAAATAAGCTGAAGGAAATTAAGAAGGGCAAAGATGAAAATATGCAAGCATATTTCTTAATAATCACCAAGATCAAGAATGATCTCCTATCTATTGGAGAAGTAATTCCTGACAGGGAAATGGCACTCACAACTCTTGGAGGACTACCATCTAAATGGTATGTATTTAGGACTACTCTCCTCAATAATAATGTAATTCCTGGATTTGAGGAATTAATGGCAAGATCCATTCAAGAAGAAGCAAGGATGGAAGAACAGGAAATGCCCGCACTTAAAGGTCATCCTGTTGCTTTTTCTTCTCATGCTAAAAGAAGAAACCATTCCAAAAGGAAGACTGGACCAAAGGGTGGAAAAGGACGATGCTATCATTGCAATAAACCAGGTCATTATGCAAGGGAGTGTCCTGATAAAAGGAACTCACACCGGGATGATGATCAAAATCCCTCTCAAGGCAATCAAAGAAATGGCAGGTCAAATGGCCGAGGTAAAAGGAGTGCTAGAAAACAAGGAAGAGGACAACCATTCAAGAAGGCAAGAAATTCCAGGTATGAATCTAAGACTGTTGACAATAAGCAGGATGAATATTACCTACCAGCTGCTCTATCTACCTCTTCTCCTCCAAACTCACTGGGAAATTGGCTTATTGATAGTGGTGCCTCAAGGCACTTCACTGGTTACAAAGAAGTTCTCCATAATTTGATAGAGAAAGAAACCAACCTGGAAATTGTCCTTGGAGATAATATGAAATATCCCGTGAAAGGTGTAGGCAATGTCTCTCTTAAATTGAATCAAGGTAATACAATCCACCTACATGATGTATTATATGTACCTAATCTAAAAAATAACCTGGTGTCCATTTCGGCAATGGAAGACAAAGGCTACAAGGTGGCTTTCAGCGATGGCAAGGTACATGCATGGAAAAACAATATTAAAAATGCCTTCACTCTTGGGTTTTAAGTTGATTCATTATATCAGGTTGGAGGAAGTCCGCTAGGTGTCATGTCTTATGACACATCTCTTCAGTCTGAACTATGGCATCGGAGGTTTGCTCACCTTCATTATAAAGCTCTACCTGATGTAAGAAAAATGGTGACCGGGATGCCCGAGTTCAGATTAAAGCGGGAAGGTGTATGTCCCGAATGTGCTAAAGGAAAGCTAAAAAGGGGACCATTCCCCTCAAGCCAAAGTAAGACCTCTGATATATTGCAGATAGTTCACTCAGACATATCTGGTATGATGCCTGTGAACTCCTTGGGAGGATATTCATATTACCTCACTTTTACAGATGACTATTCTCACAAGACTTGGATATACTTCTTGAAAAAAAAGGATGAAGTGTTCTCCTTGTTTCGACACTTCAAAGCCTTGATTGAGAATCAAACCGAAAAGAAGATCAAGATCTTAAGGATTGATAATGGAACTGAATATGAATCTAATTTGTTTCATGACTTTTGTAAAGAGGCTGGCATTAAGAGGGAGACTATTACACCGTACACTCCTGAACAAAATGGTGTGGCGAAAAGGAAGAACCGTACGATTGTGGAAGCTGTCCATGCTATGCTCCATGATCAAAGATTTCCAAAGTTTTTATGGGCCTAAGTTGCAAACACCGCCATATATATACAAAACTGATGCCTCCATCAAGCATTGGGTTCCAAGACTCCCAAAGAAATGTTCACCAATAAGAAACCTGACGTATCTCATTTTAGAATTTTAGAAGCCCTATATATTTTCATGTGCCGAAAGAGAAAAGGAACAAATTGGGTGCATCTGGAAAGAAAGAAATCTTCATGGGCTATAGTGAAAATACTAAGGGCTATAGAATCTATGTAGTCAAAGGGAAGTCATGATTAGTCATGATGTCACCTTTGACGAAGATATGGCTCTCAGCAAGGTGAACCATCTTCCTACTGTGAGGAACTCTCAAGACGCTGACCAGGGAACCGAAAGAAAAAGATGATGAAACAATGCCTCATGTGGAAGAACCCATGGATCACCATCTGCTCGATCATAACCCTTGCAGTTTCACAAGGATGGAAACTACATCAGATGGATGTTAAGACCACGTTCTTGCATGGTTCAATCTAAGAAGAGGCCTACATGGAGCAACCCGAAGGATTTGAGATTTATGATCGAAAATCTCATGTGTGCAGGTTGAAGAAGGCCCTCTATGGGCTGAAACAAGCACCCCAAGCATGGTATGAGAGGATTGATAGCTACTTGATGAAGCTGGGATTCACTAGGAGTGAAGCCGACCCCAACCTTCAAGGTTGAAGATGACAAACCTCTCATACTAGTGTTGTATGTTGACGACCTCTTTCTAACAAGAGCAGAACCTCTCATTCACAAATGTAAGAAGGAATTGGCTTCTGAATTTGAAATGAAGGACCTAGGGCTGATGCACTATTTTCTAGGACTCGAAGTTTGGCAGAAGCTAGGGGAAATTTTCCTATCTCAAGGAAAATATGTGGTCAAGATATTGGAAAGATTCGGTATGGTGGACTACAAGCTCGTAACTACCCCGATGGAGCTTGACTTCAAAAGGTTAAGCGGTAGTGCTGCTGCACCTGTTTTACGAAATGCCACTAAGTATCATCAACTCGTCAAAGCATTAATGTTCTTAGTGAACTCCCGTCCAGACATATGCTTTGCAGTCAACACGTTGAGTCAACATATGGTTAAAACTCACCACATACATTAGATTGGTGCCAAGAATCTATTGAGATATGTTCGTGGCACAATTACTTATGGGTTAAGATACACTGCCGGAGATGTGAGACTACTTGGATATACTGATGCTGATTGGGCAAGCAGTGTGGTGGACCGTAAGTGCTCTTCCGGGTGTTGTTTCTCCTTGGGATCTGCTTCGATCCTGGATGAGTTTGAAGCAAAAGTCGGTGGCTTTGAGCACCGTTGAGGTAGAGTATATTGCTGCTAGCATGGCCTCCTGTGAGGCAGTCTGGTTGTGAAAGCTCTTCAGTGAGCTATTTGGATTTACAGTGGATACCACCGTGATTCTATGTGACAACCAGAGCGGGATCCGTTTATCAGAAAATCCCATATTTCATGATCGCTCCAATCATATCAATATCAGGTACGACTATATTCAAGATATGGTGCAGTGAGGAGCAATAAGGCTCCAACATATCGGTACAGATGAATAGGTCGCTGACATTCTAACAAAGCCCCTAGGAAAGGTCAAATTCCTGACTTTCTGAGAACGATTTGGTGTCGTTCAGAGAACCTCTGATGAGGGTCAAGTATGATGTACTGAGCTCTGGGAGCTCCAGGGCGGGCGCGGGGTATTTCTTGGAGCGACTCACCATCCCCTATTGGTGCACTTGGTACAAGGTAAAAGGTTCAACCTTCCCCTGTGACACCCTGTGGCGACTATGGACAGGATGATTCGCTCTCCTGTGGACAGGATGATTCACTCTCCTATCGACAAGATGATTCGCTCTCTTGTGGGACAGGATGATTCGCTCTCCTGTGGATAGGATGATTCGCTCTCATGTGGATAGGATGATTAGCTCTCCTATGGACCGGATGATTCGCTCTCTTGTGGGACAAGATGATTCGCTGTCATGTGAACAGGATGATTCACTCTCCTGTGGACAAGATGATTCGCTCTCTTGTGGGACAGGATGATTCGCTCTTGATTCGCTCTCTTGTGGGATAGGATGATTCGCTTTCATGTGGACAGGATGATTCGCTCTCCTATGGACAAGATGATTTGCTCTCTTGTGGGACAGGATGATTCGCTCTCCTGTGGACAAGATGATTCGCTCTCCTGTGGACAAGATGATTCGCTCTCTTGTGGGACAGGATGATTCGCTCTTTGTGGACAAGATGATTAGTTCTCCTGTCGAGGCATCCTACCCATGCAGTGTGGGACTCATAGGAAGTACCTCTCATCTGATCAATGAGCGGGGAAATGAGGATAGGGACCATAGTAGTACCGATGAATGCATCGTTGTATCTACCATACTCCCTATGCTAGGATGACCTTCATTGATCTGGGATCAATGACACTGGTCTGGGACCAGTGAGAGTGGTACACACTCTGAGACTGACTTCGGGTCAGTGGAGGAGGATGGTATGATACATCCTCGATCATTTCTTCTTCTTAATAATTCGAGCAAAGCAGAACAAAACTTAGCAGAGCAGAGCATAGCAAGAAGGGTCAAGCCATACAGGTCAGTACATTTGATGGATGGACAGCAGTGATGGTCCGACAGACTGCAGATGAAGTTCTCCCTAGTTGAGAGGGAGTGTCAAAATGGGCAACTAGGGCCAAACTTCATGAGGGTCATCTTATTCATGGATGATGATATTTTTATTAGATTCCTCTCGTCGAGAGGTGTAGGATTGATCTAAAGATTATCCGATTCCGATAAGTATTTATGGAGATATGAATTTATTTTGATTATGGACTAATTGTCAAAGGCGGCCAGCAACTCATGTAGGCTCAGAAGCGTAACAGTCGCATCTATTCAACCCCAACATTTTGCATATAAATACAAAGAGTATTCTCTTCATTTGCACACTTCACTCTCATCACATCTCTTTCTCTCCTGCGCAGAAAAGAGTCTCTTCTCTCTCTTGCGTAGAAAAGACTCTTCTCTCACATGTGTGGAAGGACACAGATTTTAGGGCTGCAACTGCAAATCGGAAGTTTGACCAACGTTGACCATCATTCTCTCTCTCTGGACTGCGCAATAGGTGAACTTGACTCTCTTTGGAAGGCTGCATTTTTTGGTGAAGGAATCAAGGCGATCCAACGGTCAGTTTGCAAGATATTGACTGCCCTAGTTTAGGGCTAATCTAGGGTTTGTTGCTGTTGATGTAAATCAAATTTTTGTACTATTTCTCTTTGCTAAATTATTGAAGATAAAAGAAGATTTGCTCAAAGGGTTTCCCCATATTGGGGTTTGTCCCTGGCTAGCCACCACATCTTGTGTCTCTTGTCTTGGCTTGTCTTATGTCGATCATTTAATGTTCTATCTGCACTTTACTTAATGTACATGTGATTGCTAATCTGTGGATAATAATAAGAAAGATAAGTAAACTGATCTAAGCATAGAACATACCACAACTTAACACATTGCTTAAGTTTCTTAGGAATTGTAGGCAAAACAGTGACACCATTTTTCTTCAACAGGCGAACGGTGTCATAGTTCAAGTGTCCAAATCTAGCATGCCATAATACACTTGATGGAAATGTACCTTCATCATAATGAGAAGTGTATGAGAAATTTTGTGCACAAGCAGAGGTGCCTTGCAGCTTAAGAAGCCTTTCTTCTTCTATCCCTGTCATGACAAGTGAGTGATCTAATGCTTTTCTCACCTCAACCTTGCCATCAAACATATGAATGGAGTGTCCTTGCGGTGGATGTGGACCAAGGACAACAAGTTTCTCCTCAGCTGTGGAAGATGTAAAACATGATGAAGAAGAAAGTCTGGAAGACCAGGCAATTTGAGCTTGTTTGTGCCAAGCCCTGATGGCTTGAGTTTTGATTTGTTTGCAAAGTATACTGCTCAATCAACATTGTCAGTAAATTCTTCAAAAAAATATCTTCTAAAAGTCAAGTGGCAAGTTGCTCTTGAATCAAGCAACCAATCATTTTTCCAAGAAGCAAGTGAAGCATTAAACAAGTCTCTATTTACTCCAATATTACAACGTGCCACAACATAGTGAGCGGATTCAGGTGGTTTACCTTTCTCTGTCATTAGTTTTACCTTTGGGTTGATTTCTTTCCTGCTCAATTCTGTCCCAAGGAAACTTACATGTGGATGCATCATATGATCCATCTCTATTGCAACATATGCAATGCAAATCAAACTTTTCTCCTTGAGAGATTCTGCCCCCCCTGCCTCTGAAATTTCTTCTTCCTCTTCCTCTTCGACCACCTCTTCCTATGGAAGAATCTTGAGCAAGATTCTTCTCTCTATGTGCAAGACACAAAACCTCTTCAGAAGATTGAGGAAATGTCTTCTTCCCAAAAGCTTTCTCTCTCTCAGCAAATTTATTCACAATGGAGTCAAAGGTAATTTCTTTGAGGTTTCCATTTGCTTGCAATGACTCAAGATAAATTGAATAAGTGGGATAAAGTGCCTTGACAAAAGCTATCAGAGGAATGTCTAGTTCAACATTAGTGACTTTGATATCATGCATAATAGATTTTACCTCTGATGCAAGGGCAAGAGGATCATTATTTTGTAATTCAAGGCTGAACAATTTAATCATGAGTTGGACAACTTCAAGTGCAGAGTGTGAGTTATAGAGTTCCTTCAATTTTTGTAGGGCTTCAAAAGCATTCGAAAATGGTGAAATATGGTGACTTAACTCTTCATTTACATATGCTACAATTAAGGCATAGGCTTTGTTGTTCTTGTTTTCCCAAATAGCGAATTCCTTGTCTGAGGTAGGTTTTGATGGTTCATTGTCTCCTTCTCCAACACAAACTCCTTTCCACAACTCATTAAAAATGAGAGTGTGTTTCATCTTCCGCGACCATTCTGGATAGTTCCCCTTCTCGGTGAGAACGAATCCCACAATAGATATCAATGAATGCATTGTAAAATCTGTGTACTGAAAAAAATACTTTTGCTACAAAAAATTATTCCTGATGGTAAAAATCTAATTCTAATATATATATGGCAGAAGTATATTTGAGGGAGTTGTTATTTGGGGGAGGGTGTATATGGGGTAGGTTACATATTAAAATCACATGAGACAATGTTACTTATATGGACAACATTTAATGTATGGTGGCATATGGACAACGTTACTTATATGGACAACATTTAATGTATGGTGGCATATGGACAGCGTTACTTATATGGACAATGTTACTTATATGGACAACATTTAACGTATGGTGGTCAGCCTTTAAGAGCGTCAATGGTATGGTGTTAATGCAGAGCGGTGGGACCTCCAGACAGCATATGTATATGGAGATAGCGTATGGTTAACACTTTGATACCAGGGTTGTATGGAGACAACGGAGAGCAGATTTGTATGAGCGGATTGTGCATGAGTTAACACAGAGCACTATTACCATTACCACGCTACCACAGTTATAAAACGCATATACCAAGGAACAACGCTATCACAGTTATAAAACACTACCACAATTATAAAATGCATACACCAAGGAACACAATTACCACAGTTATAAAACGCAGTCTTCAAAAACATTTAACACATGGGCAACATGACCAATGATGCTAGCTCTCGTGTTAAACTGGGTATGAGCGTCGTCACTAGAATACCATGACCACGAACATCCTCAAAGCAGTGGAGCATCATCCTCATACCACTCTGCTCTATGTTGTTTAGTCGGTGGTACCAGTTCTTCACCTCACTGGAAGCTAGAGGCACACAAGTATGGAGGCCGAAGGCACAGTCGAGGTATGTGTGGAATATGAGCCAAAAACGCATATGACAGTGTAGGCTTCAGGAGTATGGTAGAGGCCTCAGGAGTATGACAGAGGTGTCAGTGCTGCAAAATAGGCAAAACATAGGCAAAAATGGAGCTGCCTCTGATACCATGTCAGGGCAGGAGATAACTCCTCAAATGTGATTGTGTTTATTCATTTAGATTGTTTATAGTTATATACATGAGGGCGTGACTCTTGGGTTTCACCTCCCAATGACTCTTACTTTTCCATTATTTATTATTTACCTTATTTACAAATGTTCACCCAATCCCCATGATTAGGTGTCAACATATTCCAAGGCGCATTGACCTAGGTTACAATAGAAAAAATATACTAATTTATATGGAAAGAATCCTTGCTCCTCTCCAAGGAGCTCAATCAAGTAAATGCCCTTTTGGCTCAGCTAGTGCAAAGAAAGGAAGCAATAAGAAATGCAATAAAGGCCAAGT
The DNA here is from genome assembly GCA_000404065.3 of Pinus taeda. Lineage (NCBI taxonomy): Eukaryota > Viridiplantae > Streptophyta > Pinopsida > Pinales > Pinaceae > Pinus > Pinus taeda. The sequence goes on from APFE030737210.1 coordinate 97,412, forward strand.
TGGTGAGTTATAAAGCAGCAATTTCTACACCTTCTTTAGGTCAATATACTGTGATGGGCATGTTAAAGTTATTAGGTATATGCCATCCTTGTAATATGGCTTACATACTCCTCTCTCACTTCCCCTAAATCGAATGCCCATATCACTCTTCAACTGTGTATGGTTTGTAGATTTTGCTTTAGTTTTGCATCCCTATAGCCATAGGTGTTAATGGTTGTATGATTATGCTCATGCTCTATCATCTTGATCATTTTGTACACCACTACATTTCCTTCTTGTAAATATATAAAAAATACTTCTTGTTGATTAAAATAAAAGTAATCACTAAGAAATTACCCAAGTAACAAAAAATATTTAAATGACCCGAAGTTTGTTGACTTTAAATAACATGGCTAGTAAATCCCCTTGAGACTTAGTAATATAACAAATCTTGCATGTTAAAGGCTTACAACATGCCACAAGTGAGTTGTGGATCCTAATTTGACCTTTCAGAACCCTAAAAGAAGTGGGGGTTGTCCAACGTACTCTAAGTCACATGACACGAGGACACGAGACACGAAGAACACAAAAATACGAGTATCCAACACATGACACAGTGACCCTCGGAACCTGGCACAAAGGAAATGTATATTATATATTAAAAAGTATAAAAAATTAGTGAATTACACAAAAATATGAAATATATAAAACATTTACATTATGATGATACAAATTCAATCACAACTAATGCATACAACCAAAATAGCATTGAGTGTTAATGGAATCCATCTCTAAACCAAAATCACATCATCAAATAGGCCCTAAATGGCCTATAAAGTCCAAAAAATATCAAGCTACAACAAATAAAGAGTTACACATCTCATCAAAATCATTGCCTATATTGGGATCCTCATCATCAATATCACCCTCTAAGCATTGAAATAATATAGAAAAAACTTAACATGTCAAATCAAGATTTTGTTTGAGTGATGGGTGCATTTTTACTAGGGTCATGACAAAGGAGTCTACTAGATTTTGAGTGGGATCTAAAATTCTACTTTCTCCATATGAAATCCAATAAGGCCAAAACCACTCTGAAACATCTAGAGTCCATTAATGGTAGTGTTAAAAATTTAAGTAAAAGGATGAAAATGAAAGATAAAGGAGAATGCCACTTTTACTTCAAGACTTTAACATTACCATTAATAGAATCAGTAGAGCCTGGACAAATACACTCCCCAACACTTGGAATCCCTTTTAACATTGTTTGATTGCCCTTATTTGTGTTCGAATTTGAGTAGCCATGGTCGGTATTTTCATCAAGAAGAAATTGGAAAATTTGAATTTGTTTTATGCCTCCCAAAATTGCACAAGTCGGCCCCTCCAAGATCAAGTTGGCTTGCCCAAGAGTCATGCCCATTCACACGGACGAACAACTATAAATAGAGCCTATTTTCTCTCTTCCAACACACACTTCAGACACCTATTTCTGAGAATTATACAAAGGTCTGAGGCTAAGTGCGGGTCTAAGACAAATATATCTCTGTGGAACAACAAAGGTCTGACTCCTGAGGCTAATCTGTGGTCTATGATATGTGAGCTTCTGTGGCACTGTCTTATATGATATGTGAGCTTCTGTGGTACTATTATATGCGAGCTTTTGTGGCACTTTTTCTACTTCTGTGGTACTTCTTCTGTGGCTCATACAAGGGTCTATGACACTATTATTTGAGGCATCACCTGTGTTCTAAGGTTGAGGAATAGGCCAAACTTCGACCCTCTTGGAGACCTATGCAGATTGTTTCCACACAATCTAGCAGGGGTCTATGAGGGGGTACCTAAGGGACAACTACTAGACCAAATGAAAACAATGGGACAAAGACCCACAGTCACCTCATTCAATGTCCTCTGCTATTTACAACATTTCACTGATGGGAGGAGTCCCAGTATAAGGGAAATCAGTTGAATGATAAGATCACTGGCAAGTTGTGGCGTGATTTCTGAGGCCCATTCAAAGGAGAGGCTCAAATAATGGCTCAATTGCTTCAAAGAGAAGCTAATGGCTCTCCAAGAAAGGCTTATGAGGGAACCTAGACCTAGGAGGAAATTGCTATTCAATCACAAGGGACACCCATAGATTAAAGGCTTCCTAAGGAAGTTAGATCTTTCTTAGGGCTTCTTAAGATAACGACCATATTAAGGTTTGGCACTATTGCACACTTTTTGTCAAAGTCCCAAGGAAGCAGATATGCCAGTTTTTTTTTCAAAACATCAGATCATCAGTCAACAGTTTATTGAGTCTTTGTAAACCCATTCTGCAAATTTGTCATGTAAATGATGCTAGTAAGACCTTATATGTATGTAACATCCTAAGTAAGCCTATTATCTTGGCGAGAATTTCATCCTAGGACGTTTTTTGTCTCACTAGCTCATTTGTGTTTCTAAACACGGATGGTCGACAAAGTTTTTCCCTCCAATCTCACCCCAAAGCTAGGGTGGAATTCTTCGTCAAAGTCTTAGGTGAGTTGTAGTGTTTTAGTCGAGTCTTATGTAAAAGTGGTTTGGAAATAATTTAAGCTAATTGGCTAAATTATATTATTACAAATCACTTGGTCTACTAGATCATATTATGTCGCAAAATTGGGTATGTAATTTGGGGGTCTAAGCCAAACGAGTATTTCCCCTTTGAAGATTGAATTTGTAAAAATCTTATGTAAAAAATATTTTAGTGCATGGTCCCTCATACTTAGACACAATGGCTAAAATATTAGAGGGTGAAAAAAATTATTAATCGCCTCAAGTGTCAATTAATTAAATTTTATGGAAAAAATTAATTAAAATCCTAAGCCAAAAATTTAATTAGAGTCAAAATTAAAAGTCTAGAGAAATTAAATTCTCAGAGTGGAAAACTTCGTGGGTATCAAAAGAATTATTTTTTTGGAAGTCCCCTACTAAGGTAATATTGGAAATTTCAAGAAAAATTGGACCCTTGAACCTTGGTGGTTAAGCCAAAATCAATTTTTTGAGGAAATTAACTCAAAAGAATTAATTTTGAGCTAATAAAAAAGGGATTTAATGAGAAATTCGAAAATTCTTCAAAATAAATATTTTCAACAGCTAAGATTAGAAGATCATCAAAGATTTATAATCGACCAAGATTATTTTGACAAGGAGCAAGCCAACTAGCCGTTATTTTTCCACTGGGAGGACTTATCTATATATAGAGAGTCATTTGAGTCTAAAGCCATCTGATTTTTGGCTAAAAAATTTCTGCAAAGTCCCACTGCAAACGTTTTTTGAATCATAATAAAGACTTTCGGGTGCAGTTCATTGTGTTCAATGTTAATTGATTTGTGGTATGTGTTGGGTACGAGCTTTCATATATTGTGCTTAATTAATTTTAAAAGTTTGTTTTTCATTAAATGGGGATAAGAACATTCTATTAATAGATTTTGAGTCCATTTTAGGTGATTTGGTTCACCATATGTCTAACAGGCTTATTTAAAAAATATATATATAGTGTTTGTAGGTTTCCTAGTCCTTGGGCTCCAAGTTCACAAATTGTGGGCATTAACTGACCTTTTTTGGACTTCAGATATTTGTTGTGGTTTATTTAACTTCAATAAGGTTGTAGCTTGAATCTAATCTCAAAAATTTTATCACCCATTTATCAAAGAGAAACTCCAAAAAAAATTATTTCTCAAAATTTATTTCAAAACCCTTGTATATTTGTAAATTTTGTAAATAGATTTGTAAAATATATTTTGTAAATTATCTCTAATTGGGGTTTTGGGGTTTTAAGATTTTTTGTATATATTGGGGTTTTGGGTATTTGTGAATCTATTTTTGCAGGTGAGATCAAGTGGAGAAAGTTGGAATAGAGCTAGATCTAGGCCCTTGAGAGTAAGATCTAGTGTCCAAATTTTCTGCAGGGCTAGCCATTGGAGAAATCGATCAAAACTGCAGATCTGAGGCAAATTAAAAAAATTTGCAGCTGGGGTTTTGAGCTTCAACCCTCCTGAACCCAAATTGTTAATTTTAGGTATGTTCTATGCTAGAGCAATTTATTTAAATTTTCATAGTTAGCAATCACATCAGCATTAAAGTAAACTACAGATAGAATATAAATATAAATTGCAGAAGACAAGCCAAGACAAGATGACACAAGATGTGGCGCTAGCCAGGGACAAACCCCAATGTGGGAAAACCCTTGATCAATTCTTCTTTTATGTTCTTCATAGTTTAGCAGAGAAAGTGAGAGAGATAATACATTTACAATAGAAGTCCATACTTGACTTTTGATATCGCATGAGATCAGTTGAAGACATATCACTTCAACTGATTCTCTGAGGTGACTCCTTCACCTATCTCAGTGCTGCATCTCATCCATTTGTTGCACCTTATCATGTAGCACCATCATGCTGCATCATGATGTCTCATTCATCATCGCGCTGCCCTTTACTGACATGCCCATGACGTTGCTTCTATCATTATGATCTGAGACTGTTCATCCTTATTATTTCCATTATGTAGAGTCCTTTTACATTGATACCAAGGATCTCTAAACCATCATAGTTCTATCACTGTTGTTCATTGTGATAGGGCTGCTACAGGTATGCCATTCTATCACTACTGTTCATCATTATGACTATTGTTCCAAGACAGTCATATATATATGCAAGACTGAGATAATCACATAACGTGATCTCCATTTAGCTGAGACAGTGTTAGAGCATGCTATTGAGAGAGTACCCATATACATTTATATCGATGCGTGAACATGTCTCCTTCTTGCTGCGTCAACAGGTCTCTATTGATCTGTGTTTAGGCTTCTACAGGTAGTGTATGACAACGTATAAGGGCCTCTTGGACAGCGTATTAGATGACTGTAAAAGGGCTTCTTGCACAGCGTATTAGGCTCTCCATCTTTGCTGCTAGGATCATCATACTATAGCTAGGGCTTCATTTGCGGCTCTGCGGCTAGGGCACCATACAAGACTAGCGTACACTTTTAGTGTCTCTCCTTCACCAAAACCCAAATATGTGGAGAGGAGGAGATCACCTTAAGAGTGTATGTGTGTTTTAAAATGACTTCAAGTCCTCTATATTTATACTAAAATGTAGAGGTTGAATAGACATGACCTTTGGGCTTCTTGAGCCTACATAAGTTGTTGGCCGACTTGACAATTAGTCTTATAACCCGAAATAAATTCATAACTCCATGAGTACTTATCGGAATCGGATGATCTTTAGATCAATCCTACACCTCTTGATGAGAGGGATCCAATAAAAATATCAGCTACCATAAATAAGATGACCCACATGGAGTTTGGCCCTAGTTTCCAATTTTAACACTCCCTCTCAACTAGGGAGAACTCCATCCGCTGATCCATATGTCTGACTGTACTATCTCTGCCATTAGTGCCCTGCACTGCTCTGCTGACTCTACTTTGCCCTACTCAGCTCTGCTAGCTCTACTCAGCTCTGCTTAGCTCTGTTGGCTCTGCTCAGCTTTGTCGGCTCTGCTCAGCTCTCCTAGCTCTGCTTTGCTCTGCTCTGCTCTACTCTCCTTAGCTCCGCTGGCTTTCCTCTGCTCTGCTGAACCATGAAGAAGAAGAATTGATCGAGAATGTGTCATACCATTCTCCACTGACCCAAAATCAGTCTCAGAGTATGTACCATTGGTCCTAGAGCAGTCCTCACCTGACCCGAAGTCAGTGTCATAGTAGGTACAACTCCTACCACTAGTCCCAGACCAATATTCTACTAACTCGAAGTCAGTCTCAGAGTATGTACCACCAGTCCCAGACCAGTCCTCAACCGACCTGAAGTGGGTACAACTCCTACCACTGGTCCTAGACCAATACTCTACTGACTCGAAGTCAGTCTCAGAGTATGTACCACTGGTCCCAAACCAGTCCTCAACCGACCTGAAGTCAGTGTCATAGTGAGTACAATTCCTACCACTAGTCCTAGACCAATAACATCGATCCCAGATCAATGAAAGTCATCCTAGCATAAGGAGTATGGTAGATACAACGATGCGTCCATTGGTACTACTATGGTCCCTATCCTCATTTCCCTGCTCATTGATCAGATGAGAGGTACTTCCCATGAGTCCCAGACTACATGGGTAGGATGTCTCGACAGGAGAACTAATCAATCCTATCCTCACAAGAGTACTAATCATCTTGCTACACAATCGCCATGGAGAACACATCATCCACGCCTCACAGGAGAACTAATCATCCTACTACATAATCGTCATGGAGAACACATCATCCAAACCTCACAGGAGAACTAATCATTGTGCTAAATAATCGTCATGGAGAACACATCATCCAAACCTCTCAGGAGAACTAATCATCCTGCTACATAATCATCATGGAGAACACATCATCCATACCTCACAGGAGAACTAATCATCCTGCTACATAATCGTCATGGAGAACACATCATCCATACCTCACAGGAGAACTAATCATCCTGCTACATAATCATCACGAGGTGTCACAGGGAAAGTTTTGATTCTTTTACCCTGTACATGTACACCACCAGGGGATGGTGAATCACCTTGAGGTCGTATGTCGCTCCAAGAAGTACCCCGTGCCCCCTGGAGCTCCCAGAGCTCAATACATCACACAGGACCCTCATCAGAGGGTCTTTGAACGACACCAAGTCGTTCTCGGAAAGTCAGGAATTTGACTTTCCCTAGGGGCTTTGTCAGTATGTCAGCGACCTGTTCATTTGTACCGATATGATGGAGCCTTATTGCTCCTCGCTGCACCATATCTCGGATATGGTGGTAGCTGATATTGATATGCTTGGAGAGATCATTAAATACGAGATTCTTTGACAAACGAATCCCACTCTGGTTATCACAAAGGATCACAGTGGTATCCAAACAACTCACTGAAGAGCTTTCGTAACCAGACTACCTCACAACTGGCCATGCTAGCAGCAATATACTCTGCCGTGGTGGTGCTCAAAGCCACCGACTTCTGCTTCCTACTCATCCAAGATATCGAAGCAGATCCCAAGGAGAACCAGCATTGAGAAGTGCTCTAGTGATCCTCCACACTGCCTGCCCACTCAGCATTCGAATAATCATGTGGTTTCATATTTCGGTAGTGTATCTCAATCCATGAGAGATTGTGCCCTGAAGATATCTCAGAAGATTCTAGGCACCAATCCAGTGAAGCTCAACCAAATATGAGCTCGCCATGCTAATTGTAAAACATATGTCTAGACAGAGGTTCACCAAGAACATCAATGTGAATGAGTTTATGAAACTCAGAGGTATTTCCCAAATCTGGTCCAACATCACTACCATATAACTTCTGAAAGTTAAGATCCTCGAGGTAGTCACAAACTTACAATTTATCTTTCCACATTCGGAATCCTACTCCCTCTGTCTTCTATAAATGAGAGGGTCAGCACCTGTCAGACATAGGTGTCGGTAATGACACGTCTATCATCCACAACCTTTGGGTAATGGTTTGGAACGGTTTCACTCCTAATGAATCTCAGCTTCATCTGACAGCTATCAATCCTGTCATACTATGCCTGGGGTGTTTTGCTTCAAGCCATAGAGGGCTTTCTTCCACCTGCATACGTGAGATTCCTGATCATCAATCTCAAACCCCTCGAGTTGTTCCAAACCTGTGGACCTGCTATATGAGGGGAATGGTCCCCTTGAAACATTTTCCTTCGGTACATTTTAGACATGTACTTTCCATCTTTACCAAATCCCTGCCATCTAACTGACTCATAGACCTCTGATGCTATGTGTCAATGGACATGGTCCCTAGTGGACTTCCGACAACTTGATACAACCCTGAACTCAAAAACATCTTTGAAAATTCTATTTTCAAACACATACCTTTCCATTGATGAGTGCCACCTTGAAAACTTTGAATTCCATTGCTGAAATGGACACCAGGTTCTTCTTGCGATCAGGTACATAAAAGAGACTTTTGTAAATGAATTGAGCTAACCTCATTCAATTGAGGGATAACATTCCCTGCACCCTTTCCCGGATAGGTGGCATTGGCTCCAAGTATAATCCCACGTTTTGTTTCCATCTCTACCAAATTAGAGAGTGCACCCTTCTATCCGATGAAGTGCCTTGAAGCACTACAATCAATAAGCCAGATTCACAAAGAATCTGAAGGAGAGGGCCAATACAAGATAACACTTCTTTATCTTATTAGAAACAACATTTGATTCTTCATGCCTGGTGTTCCTTGCTTTCTCTGAAGAGTCGGCCGTGTCCTTGATGACCTGCATTTCCTTCCACCCTAAGATCCGATCTTCCACTGAAGTGATCTTTAGGTAGGCCATATTCCCCTGCATCATTCCGATGATATTCTCCGCTTCGACTTCACTCTTAGTGAATGAGAAGAGGGATGATGATCCCATTGATCCTTTTGTCTTGTCCCTGTCTTTGGTGATTTCTCTTTCACTCTTGCTTGGGCATTGTCTTCACCTCGGCTCTGGTTCCATGTTAATTTTAAGTATGTTCTATGCTAAAGCAATTAAATTTTAACAGTTAGCAATCACATCAGCATGAAAGTAAACTGCAGATAGAACATAAATATAAATCGCAGAAGACAAACCAAGACAAGAGGACACAAGATGTGGCACTAGCCAGGGACAAACCCCAATGTGGGGAAACCCTTGATCAATTCTTCTTTTGTGTTCTTCATAGTTCAACAGAGAAAGTGAGAGAGATAGTACATTTACAATAGAAGTCCATACTTGACTTTTGATATCACATGATCAGTTGAAGACATATTGCTTCCACTGATTCTCTGAGGTGACTCCTTCACCTATCTTAGTGTTGCATCTCGTCCATTTGCTGCACCTTACCATGTAGCACCATCATGCCGCATCATGCTGTCTCATTCATCATCGTGCTGCCCTTTACTAACATGCCCATGATGATGCTTCTATCATTATGATTTGAGACTGTTCATCCTTATTATTTCCATTATGTTGAGTTCTTTTACAGGCATACGAAGGATCTCTAAACCATCATAGTTCTATCACTGTTGTTCATCAATATGACTATTGTGCCAAGACAGTCATATACATATGCAAGACTGAGATAATCACTTAATGTGATCTCCATTTAGCAGAGCCAGTGTTAGGTCATGTTGTTGAGAGAGTACCCATATACATTTATATCGATGTGCTTAGGCTGTTTAGAAGGTAGGTCTGAAGTGATGTTTAACTGAGACATACTGAACCTACACCTTGACATCACGAACCTGTACTCACCTGAGATCAGCGTCATTCTTCCTGCAGTGCGGATCTACTCCCATACATGCCAGGCCTTGACTACACCTTCCTTTATATCACTGCGGCTACCCTTTATAATTGCGGCTTCCTTTATTTTACTGCGGCTACCCTTTATGTTGGACAGCGTATAAGTGCTCCATCCTGTGCGTATATATTGCTGGATATAGACTATGTTTAGAGAGTCTTTGTTACAGCGTATAATGTCTTCCTTTTGCTGCATGAACATGTCTCCTTCGATGCGTGAACATGTCTCCTTCCTGCTGCGTGAAGGAGACATGACCTTTGGGCTTCTTGAGCCTACATAAGTTGCTGACTGACTTGACAATTAGTCTTATAACCCAAATAAGTTCATAACTCCATGAATACTTATCGGAATCGTATGATTTTTAGATCAATCCTACACCTCTCGATGAGAGGGATCCAATAAAAATATCAGCTACCATAAATAAGATGACCCACATGGAGTTTGGCCCTAGTTGCCAATTTGAACGCAAATCCAACCCCTCCAAGGCTAGAGTCAGCCTAAAAGGCCCCCATGTCATCTTTTTAGGCCTCTCAGGGCCAGCGTTAGCCTTTTGAGGCATCGACCTCCTTTTTTTGGCCTTGCGTTGAGGGTTTTAGTCCATTTTGGCCTAGTTGTGGCCTTAGTAGGCCTCAACCTCCCTCCTAGACCTTGGACAGCTGCCCTTACAGCTAGCCATTGGATTTTCAAGCACTCCTTTGTCCTATTCCTCCTCCCTCCTCCTCTGCATCTCCTTCTTTCCTTTGCTCTCCCTTTTTTGGCCTTTTTGACCCCTTATTCAGCCCTAAACTCTACCCACTAGCCCTGCGAGGGCCTTCTCCATCCAGCATGAAGCCTCCTTGGCCTTCTTTCGCCTCCTTTGCCTCTTCCTTGGCCTCCTAAGCCTTCCCTTGCCCAACGCTAGCCCTATTGGGCCTAGCATTGCCCTCTTTGGCCCTCATTTGACCTCTGTCCATTTCTGAATTTTTTGGGATGGAATACTTGGTGGATTTTGCAAAAATTTGGCTCAAGAGCTTGTGTTTTCAGGTCTTAACTTCATTGTAAAATTTTGGAAACTTGGGCAAGTTATCTACAAGGCCTTGGGCCTAGCGTTTGCTCTCTAAACCCTCATTTCCTCACAGTTTTGTTACAACTGTAAATTTTGATCTATAACAATGAATTAAAATCCCTAAAAACACATCTAATTGGTCAAAATACTTTTAAAAATTACATAGTAAAATTTTCCTAAATTTTTTGCCACTTGGACATTACATAGCTAGCTTAAATCTATTTCTTAGGTTGCCGAAATATCTTTGCATAACAGAATAATCAAATCTGATATTTTCTGAATATTGCATCTAAAAGGGCTCAAAATTCAAAATTTTCAGTTTGGCAAGATTGCATTTTACAATTTTTTGGCATATTTTGGGACTTGTTATCTCACTGTTTACATATTTTCTTACTGTTGTAGCAAACCATATCACATCTGATAGATGGTGAACATAACATCTTAAGAGGGTTGAGAACATATAATTTCATATTGGCTAACATATTGTTCTAACATAATTTCATTTATTGTTCTAACACTTAGCAATTGTTGGGCACAATTTGGCACACACCCTCACTTTGATAGCTCATTGATTTCACTCTTGTTTCTTTGTTGTCACAAGTACTTTTCAGATCTGATATAATAGTTAATAAATCATCGTAAATGGGCTAGAAGTCACTAATATACATTGGCAAGTCATTAGATTACTCAATGGTCATCTTATAATTTATATGTTTGGCGATTTCCTTGTTTTGAAGTGAAATATTTACTGTTATCCCATACTGCATCATAAGTAGCTCTTCATATTTTACTTGGTTTATAGTGGTTTATATGTTAGACTCTAACAATTGCTTGTCTTGTGATTGATTTTGAAAATTTGTTAACTTGGCGCTAAAATTACTCACACATCTAAGTTCTAATTGCCAAGAAATCTAGGGAATTTAGATTAAGGGATTTCCCTTTGTTAGATGACTGCTTGTGAATGCTTTTTACTTTCTTAGATTAGGATCTTCTTTTACTTAGGTAATTAGGATTCTTCTTCATCAAACATCTACTAATGCATAAATCATAAAGGGACAAGAGACAGAATATAGGTTATCAACCAGGGTCAAAACCTCTCCTACTTGAGAGGAAAACCCGAACAAATTTTTCTTCTTATAGAGACTTCAATTGAAGAATACCAAGACCAAGACCCTTGACCTATTTGCCACTCCAAGACCAAGACACAAATTGACGTAGTCAACTATAGTGAACCTTCTCCTCCTTCCTCCTCCTCGGCTTCTCTTCAACTTCGGCTTCCTTCTGTTTCAGACCTACAACCTTTTCGGCCTCCTTGGAAAACCCTAGTTACAACACATAAGAGAGATATATGGTGAATCAGCCCCCCAATCTTCTTCATTTGGACTGAACAACCTTCTCCTCCAACTCAGCTTGATGAACGCACTTATATCCTTCTTGAATCAACTTCTAAAACAACAAAATGTTGATTTGTGGTAGCATCGAATGTGCTCTAGCCATGAAAATTGGTGGAGAGGCTAAGGCACATAAGATCTACAAGACCCAGAAATGGTTTGGGGAAATTCCGCTCGGTTAGAGAGATATTAAAATAATTAATATTTTTAATGGGGTTCCTAAGTCTAAACTTAGGAAAATTAAAATATTAATGGGTATTAATATAAAACTGGGTGAGAATGTTCTAAATGACATAGACCAAACCAAATCTAATCTTAGTTGTTGATTAGAGACTTAATCTCGGTCGTTGAAGGCTCAACAGGAAAAGTATAAGAAGAGGCTTGAGGGTCAGTTGGAGATACACCAAAATTGATCAGTTAGTTCAATTTTCTGGAGTGGGGTTTGCTGAGAAAATTCAAACAAGTGATCTATTGCAGCGAGGGGCAGTGAGTACATAGCAGAGAGGCAAAAATAGTGCCTGAGGGTTAGCGCAGTGACTGAAGAGGCTAACGCAGAGGCACCTAGAGCTACGCAAAGGCAATAGGAGCCACGTAGGGGCAGCTAGAGGCTGCGCAGAGGCTAAGGGGCTTGCGTGGGTGACACACAAGGCCAAAGAGCTGACTCAGAGAGGCAGAAGGCTGACACAAGGGCTTCAGGAGCTACGCTAAGGCTAGTAGGGCTGACGCAGAGCCAAGACGAAGCGCCGGAAGGATTTTTCGTGGGACAAACTAGAGCTAAGAGGTTGAATATCTGTCTCCGAGAAGAGGCATTACTACCATGTAACAATCTCTATTGGGTGAGCCATTTCTGGCACCCTAGTTGTACTCAAGATTCTACATAATAATAAGACCCTCAGAACTACTGCACTGGTTTTCCCGTATTGGGCTTTTCCAAGGACGATTGTCCAAAAATAACGGTGTCCCTTGTGTGTTTGTCTCAGTGTTTTCATTTGTTGATATGTATCTGAGTTAAGGTTGCATTTGTGTTTATTTTAGTATTTATGTTCATAAATAACTTGTTAATGGAAAAAACAAGTAGGAGAAATAAACCAGATAATGCAGTAGGGATTTCTAACAGGTAAGACTTAGAAATTTCAACATGGTATCAGAGCATTGCAAATCAAAGGAGGGCTGAAGGCACCAACGATATCAGAAATTTGTAGCAGTAGCAGTTGTCCCGAGAGATAGAGTCGCTCTTAAGCAGAAGGCAGTTGTCCCAAGAGACAAAGCTGCTCCAAAGCAAAATGTAGCAAAGAAGAAGTGACGCAGAGGGCCTGTGTCATCATTTCGAGCCAGAGAGAGGGCCAACGCAGAGGCAGAGAAAGGTAGAGCTGGAAGGCTCAGTTTCTTCAGTTGCCAAGGCCTAGAGAGCTGTGGTCAGATTGTGGATTGGGAAGCTGGTGGGGTGTTGTTTATGTCGAAGCAGAACAATACCTAACGGGACAGAACCAACGTAGAGGGAGACACTACCTTAATGGATTTCTAGCAAAGAAATTGAGATCCGAGTTGTAGTTGCAAAGAGGATTGAAAAGGAGCGGTTCGACATTTGGCAGGAAGATTTCTAGCAGGGAAATCAAGACTTAGAGGGAGATTTCCAGGAGGGAAGTCGAAACTCAGAGGGAATCCAGAAGATGAGCGAAGATGGCAGTGAACGGACTGAGGGATCAGGACAGGTTGGACGGGGTTTCCAACTTTATCATCCGGAAGGCTAGGATCCTGGCAGCTCTGGATAGACATTGCATCAAGGGCTTCGCCTTGAGAACCGTGGCTATCACAAACAACCCAGCTGATAATGAAAAGTATGAGGATGCAATGGCGAGGAAAAAGTGCATAATCCTTGATGGGGTCAAGGATCATGTCGTACCACATATTGCTAAAAAGAACACAACAAAGGAGACGTGGGATACTTTGACAACCTTGTATCAAGGCACTTCTGTGCAGAGGAAGATGCTATTAGAGAATCAATTGCGGTCGTATCAAATGCAGAAGAGGGAGCAGATAGATCTATTCCTCCTCAAATTGTAGGAGATTCGTGACCAACTTACTTCCATAGGGGCTGCGCCGGATGACGAATTCATGGTGAGGACTGCCCTGAATGCAGTCTTCGAGGAGTAGGAGACATTTGTCCAAGGCATTTTGGGTAGAGCTACTCTTCCAGGATGGGAAGAGATGTGGGTAGCTCTTCGCCAAGAAGAGATCAAACAGTTGACCAAGGTGGGGAATAGTGGGAAAGGAAATCGAATCAAGAAAGAAGAGGAGGATGCGGCTCTTGCATTTGCGAGACAATAGGGGAAGAGAAAGAAGAAGGATATCTCCAAGGTGAAGTGCTTCCATTGTGGAGATTTGGGTCATTATGCATCCCAGTGTCCCAGGAAGAAGAACAAGGGAGAGGCTTCTGGCTCCAAGGCAGCTTCGGCTAAGGCGGAGAAAGAAGCCGAGACTGATGACGGCTGTGCCATGAGTGCTCATGCACCTCTAAAGAAGAGGTGCGGTGACATCAAGTTGTAGTCAAGAGGACTACAGAAGATGAGGGGCAAGATCCTTGAGGTGCCCAAACTCTTGGATAATATTCAGCTACAGGTGCCCCGAATGACAGTAGCAGGATGACGGATGTCGGGTAGAAGCAATATGCAATGGAGCGACAAGTGCTAGAGTGCAGAGATTTGTAGCAACGCAATGGGGGTTGCAGCAGTGCGAGAGGCACAGAGGTGTTTGCAGCAATGCGAGAGGCACAGAGGTGTCTACAACAACACAGAGGCAGAAGAGAGAGCACAGGATAGCAGCAGGGGTAGCTTCGACATCAAGAGGCTTTCGGATTGACAAGGAAGTCAAAATTTGGGTAGATCAGTTACTTACTTCTCAGTAACTGAGTTGTAGTGCAACAGTTAGCAGTGGCAGTGCTAGGGGGCAACATGGGCAACATGTTGAGAGAGAGTTGCGGTACATATGTAGCAATGGAAGCGGCAGTGTCATGGGCAACAGTACAAGAAGCAATAGTGCAGTGGATGTTGGGCAGCAAGCCAAGCATCAACACAGGTACTGGTGCGGAAGGATCAATGCGATGTTCAATGGTGGTGTTGACCACTACGTGTCAACGACCCATAGCAGTACACCGCTGTTTTTTGCAAAAGGGATAATGCCTGATCAACATGTTCGCGCCATCAAGCTATCATCATCAGCTTGATCATCATCTTATAATGTAAACCCATTCTAAATGTGTATAAAGTAAATAATCTCAGCAGACCCTTGTCATGTATGTAATTACCTAGGTAAACCTACTTTTTTGGTGACATTCTACATTCCGGGAGGTTTTTTGTCTCACCAATCCATTCTCGGATAGTCGATAGAGTTTTCTTTCAGCCTTACCCCAAAGTCGAAATGGATTTTATCACTGGATCTTAAGGGAGTCCTAGTGTTCTAGATCGAGTCTATGTAAAAGTGATTTGGGAATAATCCTAACTATTTGGTTAGGTTATTTTATTACAAATTGCTTGATCTGCTAGATTATGTTTGTGTCGCAGAACTAGGTAGTCTGTGAGGGTCTTTTGCAAATGGGTTTTCCCCCTTGAGATGTAAAAAATGTAAAAATCGTGATGTAAAGTGTCTTGAGGGTTAGAAAGATAACTTATCCCCTCATAGGTTAATTAACTAAATTTTCTAGCCAAAATTAATTAAAATCCTAAGCCATAAATTTGATTAATTCTAGGACCTAGATAAATTTAAATTCTCTGAAGGAAAAATTCGTCTTTCCTTAAAAATTAAATTTTAAGAGGTCCACGGACTAAGGTCAATCAATTATTTTGCTAAATTTTAAGCCTTTGGTCCCTGGGGTTAAGTCAAAGACAAAATTTTGAGGAAATTAATTCAAAAATTTACTTTTTGAATTAATTAAAATGCATTTAATTGAAAAATTCGAATTTCCTCAATAATTTAAAATTTCAACGGATAAGATTAAAAGAAATTTTAATCCTCATCAACGATCAAGATTGCTTTGACGAAGATCACTCGAACTAGCCGTTGGAGGATTTACCTTTAAATAGGAGGTCATTTTTCAGTCAATTCATCTGATCTCTAGATCGTGTACTAAGCAAAAAGCTCTCTTGTAATATTTTTATGAGCAATAAAGAAAGACTTTGAGGTTATTTTCTGTTGGTGTTACTCTTCGTGGAAATACTGTGAGATGTGTCATTTTCATGCATAGATTCCTTACTAGCCATTGATGATAGCTTTCTGAAGAGTGATTCGAGTACAAGTATCTTGCTCAGTCGCTAGGGTTTGAATGATAATTTAAGTTTTGAATATAATAGCAGGTATCTCTATCAAATCATAATTTTATTAACGTTTTCTCGCTCTATGTTGATGGTTGAATTGATTTTTGTAAGAAAGTCTTGATTTTTTAGATCATTGGGCGTTTGGGGAAGTTCTCGGTTGAGCCAACCAACTCCTGATTTGTGTTTTCTGAAGAGCCCAGCTTAAATTTGATCCCGGGCTTATCATAAGATATTTTTTATGGGTGATGCATGAAGGGTTTTGAGCTCAGTACCTCTTCTAAAATTCAAAAAATTTAATTTTTCTATGCTAAATCAATAGATCTGGCCGTTGAGAGCCTCAGATTACCAGATCTGGGAGCGGAGTTGGACTCACACTCCCTAGATCTGATAGATCTTCCACTGATGTACATAGATCTGTAACTATTTTCAATTTTCTAACTTGGGTTTTTTGCGTTTTAGTTTTTTGGGTCATTTTATATATCGTTTGGGTGTTTCGTGTTGTCCTGTAGCTGCAGATCTAAAGTTGAAAGTTGTGCAAAGTCCAGATCTAGGCCCTGGAGGGTAAGATCCGGATCTTTGGGGGTCATTACAATCGTTTTCGTTTTCCAGAGATATTATTCAGACATTTTGCAGTCCAGGGTTCAAATTTAAATTCAGATTTGAAATTTTTTAAGGGTTTTAACGGTAAATCTTAAGCAAAGGTGTAGAATCTTAATCTGGTAAATTTATCTTCGGTTCTTGGGCTACAATTCCTCTGTTGCCTGGGGTTTCCTAAGCAGAAAATTTTGAATTTGTTTTCACTATCATTTTCTGGAAATTTTCGAAATTATTTTTGTTGTCTAGAAAATTTATAAGGGTTTCTGGACACCTGTCTGATGCTTGGGGTTTCTGGGTTTGCTGTAAATTTTCGAAATTATTTTCTGAGTTTGGATTTTAAATTTTATTTATTTTTTTTATTTTTTTAATCTGAAAAAGGCTTGGGTTTATTCCTGCCTTTCTCCCACAAATTTGTTGCTCCTCTCCTAATCCTCCTTGCCGCACCCGTCATTATCTCCCTTAGCTGCCATCAAATGCTGCCAAAAACCTACAAAAAAATAAAAAAACAAAAATAAAAATAAAAACTGAAACCCTCACGCAACCTTTCTTCCTCAACCCATAGCTCAATCTCCTCCATACACTGTCTGCTCTACTCAAATAAATCCCTCAGCTCCTGTAAGCTTTTCTCGGCTTTCTCTACCTACCCACGGATCTCCTCACCGCTGCCCACCTGCAAACGCCTAGCCCATTCCATCAAAGCATTCACTGCTTTGTCCAAGCAGCTATACCTCTGCGTGTTCCCAGTCCTTCTCCCTACGGATTCCCTTCCCCCCTCGTTCTTTTCCGCAACCTTCCCTTCTCCCGCAGTTATCCTTCCTTTCTGCATGCTGCCTTTAGAACCCTCGGATCCCTTTCACATGATATCCACGCATACCTGCAGCTAAGCATTCAATCAAACCACACTACCTGCTCCATCCACGTGATGCTTCAAACCTGTCGAGCAAACTTCGCTTGCCCTCCTCTCTGTCTGCGGTCGTCGACTTCCATTCTGCGGTCAGAAGAACCTGCATACACACCAAAAAAATTCCATGCATGTGTTTTTATGTATTAAGGTTAGTGGCATTCCCCTTTTTTTATTTCATTTATATATTCGTTAGTTTTCATTTTTATTTAGTTAGGGTTAGTGTATGTACATATATTTTTTAATTTCATTATGTTTTAACTTAGGACTTCAACAAATAACCAAAAAAAAAATCAATGTAGTTTTTTTTTTGTTTTCATTTTATCTCACCTATTTTTTTTTTCATTGAAACATCTAAAAAATAAAAAATATGAGACTTCTTTGATATATATAATATATATATTATTCATATATATATATATAATATTTATTTTTTTTTTTTCTAAAAGTTTTAAAAAAACCATAACATTTTAAAGTCCTAGAAAAAAAAATCTTAAAAAACACTTAAAAAATCAAAAAACATTAAAAAAATTTAAAAAGTTCTAAACATTAAAAAATTTTAAAATCTTAAAAACATTAAAACATTTTAAAATTTCAAAAGTCTAAAAAAGCTTTGGTGACTAAGGAGTTTAAGATAAATTGAAGGGGTTTTTGCTTAAAACATTAAAATTTTTAATGTGGCCTATGGCCCATTAAAAATTTCGCTTTCTTATACCCGTTGATTTGTTTTCCTTCTTTAGTTATTGACTAAGGGTAATTAAGATTTAAATTAGCTTGTTTTATTTAATGATTAATTGAGCATAAAGGCACTGGTCTATAATTGTTTCTATCTTGTGGTCGTGTCTTGGTTGTATTAGCGTTTGATCTATTCGTCTGAATTAATTGATTTCATTTACATTCGTCAGGTTGTCCATCATTAAAATCTTCTAAAGCCCGTGATCCACAAGCTTTTTCATCCATTTACCTTAGTGACTACTCCCATTGACTTGCCTAGGAGAGAGTCTAAACGGAGTAAGGATTTAAGAGTGATAGCCCTTACTTTGAGCGTTGTCGCTGTGCCTAGACACTTTGTGCGATAACATTTTTTAGTGTCGTTGCCAGGGACATCATGAAAATGAAACACTCTGATCACGTAACCACCGTAGTAGAAAAGTGTGCTCAGAATATGGAGGATATGAAGACTGACATGCAGAAGAAAATGGAAACCATGAAAGTTAATCATGGCAGAGAAATTAGTTCTATGCAAAGCAAGTTATTAACTATTGATGAAGAAATGACCATCATGAGATTCGATTATAATAATCACTTAGCTACCATGCAAGCAAATCATAAGAAAGAGATAAACTATATGCAAAACTGTTTCATGGGCATGAAAGCAAAGAATGAAAAAGTAATAAAAGATGTGGAAGCTAGTCAGATATGTCTTCAGAATAAGTTGTTGACCATGGAGGAAAACCATGCCAAGGAAGTCAGTGCTATGAAGGTTGAACACTCTAGCCAGATGGATGCCATAACAATACAAGTACAGAAATTTTAACATCGGTCAGAGGATGAAAGAAACAAGAAGACGTCAATAGATCAAAAGCCTCCTTATCTGCTGCAACAAGCTCCATCTTATTATGAGGAGGTCATTTGTTCCATTGAAAAGTGGTTAATTGAAGGTGACCCATATCAAATTGAAATTGATAAGAATCAAGTTGACGCTCACATGGTTAATCCACCAGTCATAGAAGATCAAGTTATAACTCATGACACCTATGAGACTAATCCATCATTCTTGACAGAGCCAATGCAGAATGAAGGAAGATATGTCACGCATATCTTACATACTTCATCTGAGAGTTTTGAAACAGAATGTTCTACGTCATTAGTGATACAGCCTGCCACAAAGAAAAGACACGAGAAATAGAATGAGAGAGCGATTTGATGCATCTGATGGCCATGAGCAGCTTGATTTTCAGATAGGAAAAAGTCCTATCATATGCCAGATTGGACAAGGCACATCCGAGAAACAACCAACAGATTTGCCTGATAGCAGGCAAATGCTCAGTATGCACTATATTGAACACATTTGATGCCATGGGGCATCTTTGTATTGTATTTCTAACCTTATGCCCTGTTATTTTAGTATTTCATTTTGTTGTTAGATTTACGATTTTCACGTTGTTAGACTAGTTAATAAATGAAGAGCTTATATCTTTCCTATGCTTAACATTATATGATGATTTTTGGATGGACACTATTTATGTTATGTTGTGTGTTACGTGGATGCAGATTCTGGATTCTCACATTCCTCCAGTACAACAACGTGTCCCCAAGTGGAGCCAAATGTTGACCACTATGTGTCAACGACCCATAGCAGTACACCCCCCTCTTTTGCAAAAGGAATGACGCCTAATCGACGTGTTCATGCCGTCTAGCTATCATCATCAGCTTGATCGTCATCTTATAATGTAAACCCATTCTGCATGTGTATAATGTAAATAATCTCAGCAGATTTGTGTCGTGTATGTAATTACCTAGGTAAACCTACTTTTCTAGTGACGTTCTACATTCCGGGAGGTTTTTTGTCTCACCGATCCATTCTCGAATGGTCGGCAGAGTTTTCCTTCAGCCTTACCCCAAAGCCAGAATGGATTTTGTCACTGGGATCCTAGGGGAGTCCTAGTGTTCTAAATTGAGTCTATGTAAAAGTGATTTGGGAATAATCCTAACTATTTTGTTAGATTATTTTATTACAAATTGCTTGATCTGCTAAATTTATATTTGTGTCGCAGAACTGGGTAGTTTATGAGGGTCTTTTGCAAATGGGTTTTCCCCCTTGAGATGTAAAAAATGTAAAAATCATGATGTAAAGTGTCTTGAGGATTAGAAAGATAATTTATCCCCTCATAGGTTAATTAATAAATTTTATGGTCAAAATTAATTCAAATCCTAAGCCAGAAATTTGATTAATTCTAGGTCCTAGGTAAATTTAAATTCTCTGAAGCCAAAATTCGTTGATCCTTAAAAATTAAATTTTGAAAGGTCCAAGGACTAAGGTAAATCAATTATTTTGCTAAATTTTAAGCCTTTGGTCCCTGGAATTAAGTCAAAGACAAAATTTTGAAGAAATTAATTCAAAATTTTAATTTTTGAATTAATTAAAATGCATTTAATTGAAAGATTCGAATTTCCTCAAAAATTTAAAATTTCGATGGATGAGATTAAAAGAAATTTTAATCCTCATCAACGGTCGGGATTGCTTTGACGAGAATCACTCGAACTAGCTGTTGGAGGATTTATTCTTAAATACGAGGTCATTTTTCAGTCAATTCATCCAATATCTGGATCATGTACTAAGTGAAAAGCTCTCTTGTAATATTTTTATGAGCAATAAAGAAAGACTTTCGGGTTAATTTCTGTTGGTGTTACTCTTCGTGGAGATACTGTAAGATGTGTCATTTTCATGCATAGATTTCTTTTTAGCCATTGATGATAGTTTTCTTAAGAGTGATTCAAGTACAGATATCTTGCTCAGTCGCTAGGGTTTGAATGATAATTTAAATTTTGAATATAATAGCAGATATCTCTATTAAATCTGAATTTTATTATCGTTTTCTCGCTCTATGTTGATGGTTGAATTGAGTTTTGCAAGAAAGTCTTGATTTTTTAGATCATCAAGTGTTTGGGGAAGTTCTTTGTTGAACTAGCCAACTCTCGATCTGCGTTTTCTGAAGAGCCCAGCTTAAGTTTGATCCCGGGCTTATCATAAGATTTTTTTATGGGTGATGCATGAAGGGTTTTGAGCTCGATACCTCTTCTAAAATTCAAAAAAATTAATTTTTCTATGCTAAATCGAGAGATCTAGCTGTTGAGAGCCTCAGATTATCAGATCTAGGAGTGGAGTTGGACTCGCACTCCTTAAGATCTGATAGATCTGCCACTCATGTACATAGATCTGTAATTATTTTTAGTTTTCTAACTTGGGTTTTCTGGTTTTAG
The DNA here is from genome assembly GCA_000404065.3 of Pinus taeda. Taxonomy (NCBI): domain Eukaryota; kingdom Viridiplantae; phylum Streptophyta; class Pinopsida; order Pinales; family Pinaceae; genus Pinus; species Pinus taeda. The sequence continues at coordinate 118,947 of APFE030737210.1, forward strand.
TTTTTTGGGTCATTGTATATATAATTTGGGTGTTTCTTGTTGTCCTGTCGCTGCAAATCTGAAGCTAAGCGCTGTGCAGAGTTTAGATCTAGGCCCTAGAGGGTAAGATCTGGATCTCTGGGGGTCATTACAATTGTTTTCCAGATATATTATAATATTATATAGACATTTTGCAGTCCAGGGTTCATTTTAAATTCAAATTTGAAAATTTTCAAGGGTTTTACCGGTAAATCTTAAGCAAACATATAGAATCTTAATCTGGTAAATTTATCTTCGGTTTTTGGGCTACAGTTTCTCTGCTTCCTGGGGTTTCCTAAGCAGAAAATTTCGAATTTGTTTTCACTATCATTTTCTGAAAATTTTCGAAATTATTTTTGTTGTCTGGAAATGGTCATACGTTTGAATGACTTACTTAACGCAGTTGAATCCCAAAAATGATATCTAATTATTTTTGTTGTCTGGAAAATTTATAAGGGTTCCTGGACACCTATCTGCTGCTTGGGGTTTTTGGGTTTGATGTAAATTTCTGAAATTATTTTATGAGTTTGGATTTTAATTTTTTTTTTAATCTAAAAAAGGCTTGGGTTTATTCCTGCCTTTCTCCCGCAAATTCGTTGCTCCTCTCCTAATCCTCCTTGCCGCACCTGTCATTATCTCCCTTAGCCAAATGCTACCAAAAACCTACAAAAAATATAAAAAAAACAAAAATAAAAATAAAAACTAAAACCCTCACGTAGCCTTTCTTCCTTAACCCACAGCTCAATCTCCTCCATACATTGTATGCTTTGCTCAAACAAATCCCTCAGCTCCTATACGCTTTTCTCGGCTTGCTCTGCCTACCCACGGATCTCCTCACCGCTGCCCACCTGCAAACGCCTAGCCCATTCCATCAAAGCCTTTGTTGCTCTGTCCAAGCAGTGATATCTCTGTGTGTTCCCAGTCTTTCTCCCTATGCATTCCCTTCTCCCCTCGTTCTTTTTCGCAACCTTCCCTTCTACCGCAGCTGTCCTTCCTTTTCGCGTGCTGCCTTCAGAACCCTCGGATCCCTTTCACGTGATATCCATGCTGCCCCTTCCACGCATACCTGCAGTTAAGCATTCAATCGAACCACGATGCCTGCTCCATCCACATGTTGCTTCCAACCCGTCGAGCAAACTTCGCTCGCCCTCCTCTCAGTCTGCCATCGTCGACTTCCATTCTGTCATCAGAAGAACCTGCATACGCACACCAAAAAGATTCCATGCATGTGTTTTTATGTATGTAGGTTACTGGCATTTCCCCCTTTTTTTATTTCATTCATATATTCGTTAGTTTTCATTTTTATTTAGTTAGGGTTAGTGTATGTACATATATTTTTTAGTTTCATTAGATTTTAGCTTAGGACTTCAAAAAATAACAAAAAAAAAATGATTAAGTTTTTTTTTTTTAGTTTATCTCACCTTTTTTTTTTTCATTGAAAAGTCTAAAAAATTATATATATAAGAATTCTTTTTGCTATTCGAGTTTTTTGTATTTATTTATTTTTTATTTTAAAAAGTTAAAAAAGACCATAACATTTTAGAAGTTCCTAAAAAAAAAAAAACCCTTAAAAAACATTTAAAAAATCAAAAAAACATTAAAAAAATTTAAAATCTTAAAAACATTAAAGCATTTTAAAATTTTAAAAGTCTCAAAAATTTCAAAAGCCTATGGCCCATTAAAAATTTCGATTTTTTTTCCCGTTGATTTGTTTTCCTTCTTTAGTTATTGACTAAGGGTAATTAAGATTTAAATTTGAAGTTCCTTAGTGTTATTACATGCATGTTTTTCTATGGTCAAGTATGACAAACGTTTTAAGTCAGATTTATTGTTGTTCTAGATCTGGGCAATTAACAAAAATTATTTTAAATCTTGAATCTCTTGCATGTTAGAGTTTTGGGAACTTTACATCTAATTGTTCACGATTCTCGCTTTGCCACATGAATAAGTCTTCTCTGGATAGCTTGTTTTATTTTATGGTTAATTGAGCATAAAGGCACTGGTCCATAATTGTTTCTATCTTGTGGTTGTGTCTTGGTTGCATTAGCGTTTGATCTATTCATCTGAATTAATTGAGATTCATTTACATTCGTCAGGTTGTCCATCATTAAAATCTTCTAGAGCCCGTGATCCACAGGCTTTCTCATCCATTTACCTTAGGGACTACCCCCCTTGACTTGCTTAGGAGAGAGTCTAAACGGAGTGAGTAAGGATTTAAGAGTGACAACCCTTACTCTGAGCATTGTCGCGGTGCCTAGACACTTTGTGCGACAACAGGTGGAACATTACTAGAGCACATTCCTCGCTAAGAGGGAGTGTTGATTTGTGGTAGCATCAAATGTGCTCTAGCCATGAAAATTGGCAGAGAGGCTAAGGCACATAAGATCTCCAAGACCCTGAAATGGTTTGGGGAAATTCCACCCGATTAGAGAGATATTAAAATAATTAATACTTTTAATGAGGTTCCTAAGTCTAAACTTAAGAAAATTAAAATATTAATGGGTATTAATATAAAACTGAGTGAGAATGTTCTAAATGACATGGATCAAGCCAAATCAAATCTTAACCGTTGATTAGAGACTTAATCTCGTCCGTTGAAGACTCAACAGGAAAAGTATAAGAGGAGACTTGAGGGTCAGTTGGAGATACACCAAGATTGATCAATCAGTTCGATTTTCTGGACTAGGGTTTGCTGAGAAAATTCGAACAATTGATCTGTTGCAGCGAGGGGCAGTGAGTACATAGCAGAGAGGCAGGGATAGTGGCTAAGGGTCAACACAGTGACTGAAGAGGCTGACGCAGAGGCAACTAGAGACTGCGCAGAGGTTGAGGGGCCTGCGTGGGTGACACAGAAGGCTAGAGAGATGAAGCAAAGAGGCAGAAGGTTGACGCAAGGGCTTCAGGAGCTACGCTGAGGCTAGCAAGGCTGCGTTGGAAGGCTTTTTCATGGGATTAACTACAGTTGAGAGGCTGAATATCTATCTCCGAGAAGAGGTATTACTATCGTGTAGCAATCTCTATTGGGTGAGCCATTTCTGGCACCCTAGTTGTACTCAAGATTCTGCATAATAATAAAACCCTTAGAACTGCTACACCGGTTTTCCCGTATTTGGTTTTTCCAAGGAAGATTGTCCAAAAATGATAGTGTCCCTTATGTGTTTGTCCCAATATTTTTAGTTGTTGATCTGTTTATGAATCAAGGCTGCATTTGTGTTTATTTCAATATTTATGTTCATAAATAACTTGTTAATGAAATAAACAAGTAGGAGAAATAAATCAGATAATGTAGTAGGGATTTTTAATGGGTCAGACTTAGAAATTTCAACACAAAACAAACTTCGACCTTTTCTGCAGCAATAACAATCCTCTCCTTTGCACGTATGAGTGGAGATCAACCCTAAAATAGTTCTAAAACACTCTCAAAGACTTCTCTCTTCTTCCGTCTCTCTTCGTTGATGATTAGGCTTCTTCAAAGTGACCTTCACACCTCTTATTTCAAACATGACCTTGACCAAAATTCTGCCTCTAAAATGAGGCCGAGCTACCCTATTTATAGTTGTTGGAGCCTCCATAATAAGCCGACTTGAGAGAGGGTGAACCGGCATGTCTATTTGCGAGATATGATTATTCTTATTGAAGCCAACTTGAAGGAGGTGACTTTCCTTGGTCTTGGAGGGCCTTGCTATATATTTAATGACTCGTACAAAAATGTAACATGCCCAAGAAGGGTCCTTCATACATGACATTGACTCAATTTGACTTTTATGACTAGATGAAAAAACCTAAAGGTTCACAATGCGAACCTTAGCTAAAATAAAATTCCTTGACCATGAAACCAATGATTCAAGTACTAAATAATTTTATTTTCTTATTTTCATCAATTACATAAAATCACAATTTACACATGTTATTATGAAGACCGAACCTTGTTACACTTTTCAACACTCCCTCTTAACTAGGGAGGTATTCATAATGTTACTTGGTCATTCTCAATTTGAAGAATTCTCATAAGAAAAGTCAGATTGGTAACCCATCTATGTAGCATCATATCAACCAACATTGTCACATAGCAAGGCCTTGACTAACAACTCTATCTCTACACGAGATCTTAGCACAATGCTGGCGAGACCAATAACATATAGACACCCTCTTCATTGTCTCTCTCGGAACATATCCCACCTGGGTTCTTATGGTGTGTTCCACCAGGACTATTCTTATCTTGGATTCCTAGTCCTCAAAGAATATTGGTCCTCTATGACTACTCTTATCTTGGATGCCCTAACTCATCCTCAATGAGCATCAGATGCCAAATGTTTACCCAATCCTTCATTTTGTCTTCCTAAGCAAAGACAATAATGATGTTTCTATCCATATCTATTCCAATAAAGGAATGTACTCATCCCTATAGAAGGAATGTACCTAAGCTCCCTCTTGGCTTAGGAATTTTGCTTCCAAGTTTCTTCCAATTAAGAAACCTGTTTCCAGGCTCCCTCTTAATTAGGGACCTACAACTCCTCGATTGGAGATGATGGGACAACCAACTGCTTGAAGAACTCCTACTCACGATGTCATGAACTTCTTTTCGTTATCTAGGAGTCTTCATGTTTGCGACTTCTTCATAGGGAACTGACCATCCATCACTTTCATCCATGAGTCAGCCATGTCATCATCGGAAAGTGATCCATCTGTTCATATCTGGCCTTCCTTCATGCCATGTTTCCATAAGGATTTTCCATCCTACTACATGGGCACTAATGGTGGAATATATCCACATATCTTCTTTTGGCAGCCCTGCATAAGCCCATCTAGATATTTGTTCAAAAATAAGATATGAACACTTCAATGAAAGTTACCTTTGTGATGGTATTTCATCATGACATCTTCTAGTTTGCATTAACATCCTGCGTACACATCGACACATCTCCCAAAGACATATATGGTCAAGGGTCTCTTTCTTTTTCAGACTCCATCAGAGTCTTCATATCTTTCATGGAGATATCCTAGTCAAATCTTCTTGGTCTTTCGGATGTTGATTGCCTTTACCATGGTTGCATATTCCACGATCTCTTCCTTCCTTTCTTTGCACATTTCATTCTCAAGAATTTCCAATCAGAATTCCTCCAATTGTTGTCAACCACCTCATATTACATATGAGAACATATTATGTTGATTTCATCTAGACAATGTGTGACTTGTGCCTTCTTGTATCCTTTCAGAGGAGGAGATCCTTTTATTTTGATCATGATCTCAAGATAGAGCATTGATCCATGTTACCTGCAACCATATGACATGACTCTTCAATATTGAATATATGCATACATACCTCATTTTCCTTTGGGTCATCTAGATTCCAAACTTCCTATAGCATCTCCCTTGATTGAAAAAGCTTCAATCCATTGCTCTGCCTTTTTTTATGTTATCATACAATCATCCCATGAATTCCAAAAGTTTGGAATTCTTGATGAAATACTTGCTTCCCCTCATGATCAGTGAACCTTTCAATGAAGATTCCATCAAAGAATCTCGAGGATCTCAAGTATTCCCATCAACAAATGTTTCCTTTCGACAGATGTATGATGAACCTTGTACTAGATGACCTTACCACTTATGTTTCTAATGTGATTCCCAAGAGCTATATCCTTGACTCCCATAGATTCCACCCATCTTTCATGCTTCTCTATGATGATGTCTTGAGCTCTTGCTTTCAATGCTTCTATGATGCCTTGATTCATCCTATTATTTTTCTTAGTGAATCATAATAGCCATATCTTACAACAGAAGACTTATGAACTTATGTGAGGAAGACTATCTCAGTCATAATATAGATCTCTTACGTCCTCTTTCTTGGACTTCTCTTCAACTTCCTCCACTTCTGCAGTGATATGGGCTTCTTCTCTTCCTCTTTTGTTATTGTCCTTCTTGATCTTTGAACAATCCCTTTTGTAGTGCCCATATTCTTGACACCCATAGCATTGAATCTTAGTCACACCCATTTTCTTTTTCCAAGAACCAAACATCCCTAGTTTTCCCTTTCTTCTTGTTATTGTAGCATAAGCTTGATTTTTCTCACTTGCTCCCACATCAAATTTGGCCTTTAGTCTAGATTCTTCAATCTTGCATAGTGACCATAGATCCTAGAATGGAGTAACTTCTATCTTGCCATAAATACTTGAAGTAAAGTTACCCCACTCCTCCAGTAGTGCATTTAGTACAACTGTAGTAATTTATCTATCAAACTTGACTTCTCCCATATCTTGTAGTTGATCGTGGGTTTCAGATATCCTCATAAAGTATGAGGCTATTCCATCTTCCCTTGACATATTCAGCTTGTAGAGTTCTTGCCTTAATGAGATGACTTCTCCAACAATGCTTACAAAATACAACTCTACCAGTTTGTCATAGATTTCTTTTGAAGTTTCGAGTTTGGATACATATGGGATGAGGGGATCCTTGACAGATTCTATGAGAATCCTTTGAGCCCAAACTTCCCCTTTCATATACTTTGCAAGAGCTTGAGCATCTTCCTTTCTTGGTTTAGTGATAGATCCTTTGACATGTTCCATAACCTCATTTTCAATCAGATTTAGATCTATCCTTTTCTTCCATGCAAGATAGTTTGAAGCCCCAACCAATTTGTGTCTTTCCTTGCAAAAAGACATTTTGACAGATTCAGATGTGGACATATATATACTTACTTGATAGGATGCTCCTTCTCCTTGTTGCTTCCTTGATGTTGATGGTGATATAGAGAATAGAAAAATTTTCCTGGATGAAGATAGTTTTCTTCAATAATGTTCCTTGATCTCATAGAGAGGGAGATCCCTTAGGATCCTTTGATGGTGAAGTCTTGTTGATGAAGATCAATGATGATTTCTTGATGATGTCTTGAATGATAGGAATCTTGCTTCAAAGAGAGAGAGATCACCTTAGAGTCTTCATGACAACGCCTTTTGATCAAGCTTCCTTTGGATGAATAGTCTTCATGACACTTCAACTTCAAAGTGATTGAGAGCGGATCCCAGGAATGCTTCTTTAATTAATGATGATATGATCTTGATCTTGAACTGATTTTCTTGGATGAATAAACTTCAAGCTTGCCTTGATTCATAGATCTCTTCAACCTGAGTAGATGTAGGGTTTTGGCCTTCTTTTCTTGATGATGATCCTAATACTTCTTTGTAGACTTCTACTTTGATCTAGGGTTATGATGCTTCCTTTGTAGATCTTAACTTCAAGATGATCTTCACTTTGATGCCTTCCTCGAGATTTGATCCTTGAGTGTCCCTTGATAAGATGCCTTTGCTTGATTTAGTTACCTTAGCTCTGAAACCATGTTGAAAAATCTAGAGCATTTAGATTAAGTGATTTCTCTTCGTTAGATAACTCTTGTGAATGCTTTTTGCTTTCTTAGATTAGGATCTTCTTTTACTTAGGTTCTTAGTATTCTTCTTCATCAAACAACTACCAATGGATAAATCATAAAGAGACAAGAGACACAAAATATAGGCTATCAGCCAGGGCCAAAACCTCTCCTATTTGAGAGGAAACCCAGAACAAATTCTTCTTCTTATGGAGACTTCAATTGACGAATACCAAGACCCTTGACCTATTTGCCACTCCAAGAACATGACACAAAACTTCCTTGACTTAGTCAACTGTAGTTAACCTTCTTCTCCTTCCTCCTCGGCTTCTCTTCAATGTCGGCTTCCTTTTGCTTCAGACCTACAACCTTTTTGGCCTCCTTGGAAAACCCTAGTCGCATCACATAAGAGAGATATATGGTGAATTAGCCCCTCAATTTGTTGAAATTTCTAAGTCTATCCATTAGAAACTTAATCTGTATTCTTCTGGTTTATTTCTTCTACTTGTTAAATTCAAACAAGTTATTTAATACATATAAATAACAAAATAAACACAATACAGTCTAGACATCTACAGATCATTCGCTGAAAGAAAACAAACACACAAGTGACACCATTATTTTTGGACAAATGTCCTTTGAAAAACCCAATGTTAAATTCAAACAAGTTATTTAATACCTAGATAACTGGATTCGCCCTAGAGGCCCCTCGAATCCCGAATCCAGCGAATCCGACACGATTCGGTCCGGATTCGTGTCCAAATCATGACATGTCGTGTCCTTTTCTGACTCGTCGAATCCGAGGTCGTGTCGCGATTTTGGGAATCGTGTCCTATTTCCAGGACTCGCTAAGCTCAGCGCGGGTATGAAAAGGGCGTGTTTGCTCATTAATATTTTCATTTGGCAAGTGATTTGTGCTGTTGGCAAGCGTTTTGGCAGCTTCATGATCAAGTCTAGGCCCTAGTATTGATATGCTATTCATGGTAATGTTAAATTCTTAAAGTAAAAGTGACATTCTCCTTAATCTTCATTTTCATCCTTTTACTTAAATTTTTAACATTACCATGAAATGACTCAGGATGTTTGAGAGTGGTTCCGGCCTCATTAGATTTCATATGGAGAAAGTAGAATTTTAGATTTCATTCAAAATCCAGTAGACTTATCAATTTTTCAGGATTTTAGGATTGGGGGATTGCAATGTTTCCATTGAATTTTGTCATGTATTAAGATATGGAACTCATATTTAATCAAGAGCACCAAACCAGGAGCTTCTAAATATGTCGCTCCCGCTCCCGTTTTCGCTCCCGCTCCTCGCTTTCGCTCCCGCTCCCAAGTAACACTGTTACTGATGATATGGGTCTGGACCCCAGTGTTGAGTTGGCATTGACGAACATGGATCTCAATTATCCAGTGCTAGAGCCTGTTAGATTTGATGACTTAGAGGGGTCATCCTCCACACCAGCAGATGCAGAGGCGACTATGGATACAGGGGAGGAGGAGGATGCAAAGGAGAGCAGTGGGGACCATGATGATGAGGACATTGATGCTGATTATGATGCTGATTGATGCCTTGAGGCTTGTATACCTGTAGTTGTTTTTCATTTTCAATTTCTATTTGCCATTGGCATTGCACCAGCACTACTTATGTAACACATTTTGATTTGATGACTTAATGAGAAAACTACTGTTGTCAATATGTTTATCTTACTATCTTGTAGTTGTAAGTTGTCTTTCAATTATGAATTATGAATCATGATTTAAATTTTTAATAGATTTATCATTTATGTGACCAGTACCACTGCCATTTATTTGAATTTTGTATGTACTATGCATGCTAATAGCTATAGATGAAGATCTATGTTAAATCAATAATTTGTATCATTAATTAAAATTTGTGTAAGAAATATCTAATTTTTAATATATATATATATAAATATATTATATTATATATTTTATAAAATATATATAATGAATCCTAACGTGTCTTGTTCTGGGGGGTTAGCGTGTCCAAATCCGACACCACGAATCTCGAATCCTACGTGTCCCGAATCCCTGTGTCAGGTGACTTAGTTTAATACATATAAATAACAAAATAAACACAATACATTCTAGACATCTACAGATCATCAGCTGAAAGAAAACAAACACACAAGTGACACCATTATTTTTGGACAAATGTCCTCTGAAAAATCCAATGCGGGAAAATCGGTGCAGCTATTATGAGGGTTTATTATTATGCAGTATTCCCTTGAGTACAACTGGGTGTCAAATTGACTCACTCGACAGAGAAAAATAACCAGCAGCAATACCTCTCTATTCGGAAACAAGTATTCAGAAAACCGGTCCCACGAAACCCTCTCCAGCCTCTCTGAAGCACTGCGCTGGTCCTTCTGGCCTCTGTGTCAGCCCCAAACCCCTCTGCATCAGGCCTTTGAGGCACTACGCAGCCTCTAGGACCCTCTGTGTCACTCCCGTTGCTCTCTGCGTGGATGACGCAGTCCCTCTGGGCTCTACGCTGTCTCTGTTGGGCTCTGCATGGCTTGCTCTGGCTGTTGCTTCTTGCTCTTTGCCTCTATGCTAGTCTCTCGGCACTATCTTTGCCTCTCTGTCCAGTACTCACTACCCCTCACTGCTGATCGCTAATTCGACTTTGCTTGGCAACCCCGCTCTAGCAAAACGAATGACTGATCACTCTATTGTATCCTCCAACTGACCCTCAAGCCTCCTCTTATACTTTTCCTATTGGTCCTTCAACGGCCGAGATTAAATCTCTAATCAATGACAAAGATTAGATTTGGCTTGATCCATGACTTTTGGAACCTTCTAACCCAATTTTATATTTATATCCATTAATATTTTATTTTTCCTAAGTTCAGACTTAGGAACTCCATTAAAAATATTAATTATTTTAATATCTCCCAAACCAGGTACAATCTATCCAAACCATTTTCTGGGTCTTGGAGATCTCATGTGCTTTAGTCTCTCCACCAATTTTCATGCCTAAAGCACATTTGATGCTACCCCAAATCAACACTCCCTCTTAGTGAGGACTGTGCTCTAGTAATACTCCTCATTGAGCATCACTCTAATTATTTGGCACCGATACCTGTGCTAATCCTAGGCCTCCCCACCCAACATCCTTTGCACTGTTGCATCCTGTATTGTTGCCCATGGCCTGGCCACTGCCACTGCCACCACTGCATTCGTGTTGTTACTGATCCTTTCTCCCAACACTGCATCTGCACTGCAACCACCTCTCATCATGCTGCATCGTGCTACAGCATATCGTTACTGCATTGCAACTCAGTTACTGAGAAGTAAGTAACTGATCCACCCAACTTTTGACATCCCTGTCAGGCTAGAAACACTCCTGATGCTAAAGCTCTCTCTACCGCTAACAAGTGCTCCCTCTACTGACCTTTGCGCTGTTGGAAACACTCCCTGCATCTTGCACCGTTGCACACCTCTCTATGCCATCTTGTACTGGTGCAACACTCTTCGTGCCTCTCGCACTGTTGCAGCCTGCTAGCCTCGCGCTGCCCGGGGACTCCTGCACTGTAGCACCCTCTGCCGCTTCATCTGCATCTGTTTCTACCTACATCCACCAGTCCTTCTACTCTCTCTTTGAGGCTCCCATAGCAAGATATAATCAAGGAGGTTGGGTACCTCAAGAATCCTACCCTTCATCGCCTGTAGTCCTCTTGACTACAACTCGATGTCTCCCCACCTCATCTCTAGAGGTACATGAGCACTCATGGCACAATCGTCATCCTCCTCGACTTTATTCTTTGCCTTCGCTGGTGTTTCCTTAGAGTCAGACACCTCTCCCTTGTTCTTCTTCCTCGGACACTGGTTCGCATAATGACCCAGTTCCCCACAGTAGAAGCACTTGACCTCAGAGACGTCCTTTCTCTTCCTCTTCTCCTACTTTCCCGCAGATGTTAGCGCTGCATCCTCTTCCTCTTCCTTCTTAACCTGGAATCCTTTGCTACTACTTCCCGCCTTGCTCAACTACCTGATCTCCTCTTTGACGAAGAGCCGCCCACAATTCTTCCCAATCTGGAAGATCCACCCTGTCCAATATGCTCTAGACAAATGTCTCCCACTCCTCAGAGACTGCGTTAAGTGCGGTCCTTACCATCATCTCTTCATCCGACGTGGCTCCTATGGAAGTCAGTTGGTCCCAGATCTCCTTCAACTGACCGAGGAAGTGATCTATCTACTCCCCCTTCTGCATCTGGTATGACTGTAGCTGATTCTCAAGTAACATCTTCCTGTGCACGGAAGTATGTTGTTACAACATCTTCAAGGTGTCTCACATTTCCTTTGTCGTCTCTTTTTCGGCAATATGTTGGACCACATGATCCTTGACCCCATCAAGGATGATGCATTTTGCCTTGGCCATTGCCTCCTTGTACTTCTCATTAGTTTTCGAGTCAATTGGGATAGCCATTGTTCTCAAGGCGAAGCCCTTGATGTGATGTCTGTCTAGAATGGACAAGATCCTGGCCTTCCAGACCACAAAGTTTGACGCCCCGTCCAGCCTATCCTGATCCCTTAGCCCATTCACGGCCATCTCTCTGCTCTTCTGTCGACTCCTCCGAGTCTCTCTATTTCCCGCCTGGAAGTTCTCTGCTAGACTCCCTCTGAGTCCTGATTTCCCTTCTAGAAATCCTCCTGCCAATCGTCAAGTTTCACCTCTCTGATCTTCTGTGCACCCGCAACATTGATCTAGATTCCTTAGCTAGAAATCTGCCTTAGTAGAAACTCCCTCTACCTTGGTATTGCCCCGTTAGGTACTATTCTGACCACAGTACCCCACCAGCTTCGCTCTCGCAAACTTCCCACAGCTTCCTAAGCCCCGACACTTGAAGGACTGAGCCTTTAAGCTCTGCGCAACCCTGGCACTGGCAAAACAACTTGCTCAGCCAACTGCATCAACCCTCTTGGTCTCTGCGTGGCTCTACGTGAGCCTCTTTCTGCCCTCCTCAGCCTCTGCGCTGGCCTCTCTCTAGCCTGGACTGATGACACAGTCCCTCTGCGTCAATCCTTCTTCTGTTGCTTTGCAAGGATCGGCATTTTGTCACTCAGAACAACTGATTCTACTGCAAATGCTCTACTTGGTTGATGCCTTCAGCTCTCTTGTGATCTGCAATCACGCTCTGATACCATGTTGAAATTTCTAAGTCTATCCATTAGAAATTTAATATGTATTCTTCTGGTTTATTTCTACTACTTGTTAAATTCAAACAAGTTATTTAAAACATATACATAACAAAATAAACACAATATAGTCTCATCGTCAGCTGAAAAAAAACAAACACACAAGTGACACCATTATTTTTGGACAAATGTCCCCAGAAAAACCCAATGCGGGAAAACCAGTGCAGCTATTCTGAGGGTTTATTATTATGCAATGTTTCCTTGAGTACAACTAGGTGCTAAACTGGCTCACTCGACAAAGGAAAAATAACCGGCAGCAATACCTCTCTATTTGGAAACAGGGATTCAGAAAACTTGTCCCATGAACCCTCTCCAACCTCTCTGAAGCACTGCGCTGGCCCTCCTGGCCTCTGTGTCAGCCCCAAACCCCTCTGTGCCAGCCCTCTGAGGCATTGTGTAGCCTCTAGGTCCCTTTGCGTCACTCTATTTGCTCTCTGCGTGGATGACGCAGTCCCTCTGGGCTCTGCACTATCTCTGCTGGGCTCTACGTGGCCTGCTCTGGCTGTTGCCTCTGCATTGGTCTCTCGGTGTTGTCTCGACTCTCTACCCCTCTGTCCAATACTAACTGCCCCTCGTTGCTGATCACTAATTCAAATTTACTTAGCAACCCCGCTCTAGCAAAATGAATGATTGATCACTCTGGTGTATTCTCCAACTGACCCTCAAGCCTCCTCTTATACTTTTCCAGTTGGTCCTTCAACGGCCGAGATTAAATCTCTAATCAACGACTAAGATTAGATTTGGCTTGATCCATGACTTTTGGAACCTTCTAACCCAATTTTATATTAATACCCCTTAATATTTTTTTTTTCCTAAGTTTAGACTTAGGAACTCCATTAAAAATATTAATTATTTAATATCTCCCAAACCGGGTACAATCTGTCCAAACCATCTCTAGGTCTTGGAGGTCTCATGTGTTTTAGCCTCTCCAATTTTCATGGCTAGAGCACATCCGATGCTACCACAAATCAACACAGTCTTTTTTGCTTGGACTGAATAGCCTTCTCCTCCAACTCGACTTGATGAATTGACTTATATCCTTCTTGAATCGACTTCTAGAACAACAAAACAAACTTCGGCCTTTTATGCAGCAATAATAGTCCTCTCCTTCGCAAGTGTGAGTGGATATCAGCGCTAAAACAGTCCCAAAACACTCTCAAAGACTTCGCTCTTCTTCCTTCTCTCTTCGATGATGATTAGGCTTATTCAAAGTGACCTTCACACCTCTTATTTCAGACTTGACCTTGACTGAAATTCTGCCTCAAAAATGAGGTCGAGCTTCCCTATTTATAGTTGTTGGAGCCTCCATAATAAGCCGACTTGAGAGAGGGTGAGCCGACATGTCTATTTGAGAGATATTATTATTCTTCTTGAAGCCAACTTGAAAGAGGTGACTTTGCTTTGTCTTGGAGGGCTTTCCTATATGTTTAATGACATACAAAAATGTAAGATGCCCAAGAAGGGTCCTCCATACATGACATTGACTCAATTTGACTTTTATGACTAGATGATAGAACCTAAAGGTTCACAATGGGAACCTTAACTAAAATAAAATTCCTTGGTCATGAAACTCATGATGCAAGTACTTACAAAATAATTTTATTTTCTTCTTTTCATCAATTACACAAAATCACAATTTACACATGTTATTATGAAAATCAAACCTAGTTACACTTTTCAACACTAACCTTGTTAATGATTTGAGTTACTTTGGGCATTTGAAATCTAAATTGAAATATCTCTCTCTTCTATGTGTGCAATTGGCATTATAACATTGGCATAAGATCTCTGGTAATCTTGTTATAGAATCATCATTGGAATATCTTCAGTAATTGTGATTAGCATCTTGTGTTGATAACCATTGGCTAATCGATAAGTGGATAAGTGTTCTAAGCTCCTTTCATTTTTGTCATTGGTTAAATATCTTGTGTATTGACCTCTTGTTGGCACAAAGAAAATTTGCATTTTCTTGGTTGTGAGATTTGCATATAACTCATTGATAAGTACTCTTGTTGTTAAGGATTCATCATAACTTGAAGTACTTAAAACCTTAAGCTCATTTCTGTGAAAATTCTCACTGCAGCAACTGATTTACTTTTCCTACTTATTTCATCATAAGTTATTCATGAAATTACTTCAACAAACATTAAAATAAGAATTCCTGCAAATATCACACCGTAATATAGAAACAAACATATGCACACATTGACACAGTTATTTTGGACTAATGTCCCCAAAAAAACCCAATGTGGGAAAATCGGTGCAACAAGGGAGGATTTTATTATTCAACAATTTTCTTGTACAACGGGGTGCCAAACTGGCTTACCCATAGATAGACAATCTTCCAACACTTTTCTAAACCCAGCATAGGCCCTACTGACCTCTGCTATAGCCTGAAACCCTCTGCGTCAGCCTACTGAGGCTCTACGCAACCTCTCTGAGTTTCTGCATCACTCTTGTAGCCTCTACGTGGATGACGCAGGCCCTTCTGGCTCTGTGCAATCTCTGTTGCCTCTGCATGGCTTCCTCCGACTCTGTGTCTGCCTCTTCTGCACTAATCTCGCATCTCTCTGTTCCAAACTCGCTTCCTCCTGACTGCTTTCCAGACCACTAGTTCAATTTCTCAACAAACCCCACTCCAGAAATTGAACTGACTGGTCTCCCTCAATGTGTTCTCCAAGCACTCCTCAAGCCTCCTCTTATACTTTTTCTGTTGACATCTCAACAGCGGAGATTAAGTCCCTAATCAACAGCTAAGATTAGATCTGGCTTGATCCATGTCTTTTGGACCATTCGAACACAGATTCATATTAATACACATTAATATTTTATTTTCCCTAAGTTTAGACTTAGGGAATCCATTAAAAATATTAATTATTTTAATATCTCCT
>APFE030737210.1:149641-175234 GCA_000404065.3 Pinus taeda
ACTTAAAAAAAAAATAAAATAATAATATTTTGAGAATTTCAATTTTTTAATGCATTAAAAATTCGACGGATGAGATTAAGTGATATCTTGATCCTCATCGACGGTCGAGATCGTTTTGACGTGGATCACTCAAACTAGCAGTTGGGAATTTTTCCTTTAAATAGGGTGCTAGGGGTCAATTGAGAGGATATTGGATCTGAGTTTTGGCTGAAGAAGCTCTCTTGTAAATATTTTTTGGTGCTAATAAAGAAAGACTTTGGGGTCAAAAGCTTGTTGGTGTTACTCTCTTGAAGTGTTGTGAGCCATTTCATTTTCTGCATATTTTAATTTTCAGCCATTAATAACAGCTTAATGAAGAGTATTGTTGAGCATAGGTATCTTGTTCACATGCTAGGGTTTGAATGGTATTAGGGTTTCTGAAGTAATGGCAGGGATCTCTTTGCATTGGAGATCTAGTACTATTTTTTCTCTCTTTATTGATGGTTAAAGTGAGTTGTGCAGGAAAATCTTGTTGAAGAAGATCAGTGGGTGTTTGGGGAAGTTCTCGGCTGAACCAGCCAAATCCCGCAAGCATTTTATTGCAGAGCCCAGCTAGTTTTGATCCTAGGTTAATCATTTAGTTTATTTTATGATTTGCATGAAAGACTTTCTAAGGCATTTTATTAGCAATCTAAAATTCTAAAAATATTTTGATGATAACTGAAGCTATAATTTTGAAATTTTTGATCGATTTGCAGGGTTTTACTTTTAAATTTTTGCATACATCTTCCGATTTTTATTTTTATTTTTTATTTGCAGGTTACAAGACTGGTAAAAATTTCTTTCATCCAGATCTGGCCCCAGAAAATAGCTTTTTTGCAGAAGTGTTTGTCTCAGATCTTGAGAAATTTTGGGGTTTTCATAAATTGAATCTGAAGCAAGGCAAATTTAAAGCTCCTTCAAGGGTTTATGGTTGCTCTTCTACAAATCTGCCAGCAAAACTATGTCTTCTCTGCTCCTGTACGTGGCATTCAGCTCCAACCTTATTCGCAGCCTTTCCCTTGTCAACGTGCTCCCCATTCAAGCTCTACTTCTTCCCCACACAAGCTTCCATGCTGTTGTATCCACGCAACTTTCCCTTCCATCAACAGGCTATCACCAAAGCCTTTTGCAGTCATTTTGCTGCCCAACTCCACGACTTTCAAAATCCGAGCTCCTCATTCTCTCATCAGCAATCGAATGATCTGCTGCCACTGAGCCTTTCTCCTTCAAGCCGTGTCTTCATTTCCGTTCACGCGTCCATTCCACCTCTGTGTTGCGTCCTCTCACCTGCAATCCGTCCACCTGCTTTTCCCTTCCACGCTGCCAACGTTTTGCTGTCCATCAAACCACCTGCAAAACTGCGTGAGGCCTTTCACGATGCCGCTGCTTTCTCCGTTCGCTGTCCAAGCTGAACTTGCAAACACACAGACAAACGCATTCCATTTTTGGGATCAGCTAGCTGTTATGCGTGAGTTCCTAACGCCTGAAGAAATTGTTTCGGGCTCCAGTGCATTCCATTTTTGGGATCAGCTAGCTGTTATGCGTGAGTTCCTAACGCCTGAAGAAATTGTTTCGGGCTCCAGTGTGAATTGTTTTTCTGATTTTGAGTTCATAGCAGTTAAAAACGTCGAGCGGTAAGGTTTTCCTCACGTAAATTATCCATTTCATTTTTTATTATAGGTGCTAACGCAAATTGATTTTTCATTTTTTTTTTATTTTGTTTAGTTTCGTTTAGTTTTATTTGGTTCGATATGCGTAGCATAGCTTAGATTATTTAGATTCAAATTTTTTTTAGTTTGATTTAAAATGAAATTAAAAAATTCATAAAAATTTCCTTTAGTTCTTAGTTAGCATAGGTTAATTTTTGGATTTACGTTTTTTTTTCCGTTTATAATTAGATTTTAATGTAGAGTTTTGAAAATATAAAAAATAAAAAATAAAAAATAAAAAAGGGGATTCATCCATAAAATTTCTTTAGACTTAGTTTTGACTTTATTTATAGTTTAGTTTTAGTATAACTTTAATCTAGATTTTTCATTTTTAAGTTTTGTTTCAAGTTTAAAATTTAAAATTTATAAAAATAAAAATCATAAGACCTTTTTAAAAAAAATCATAAAAAAGTAAAAAAAATTAAAATTTTAAAAAGTTCCCTTTTTTTTTATTAGATTTTTAGATTTAGATTTTAAAATTTCAAGTATTGTTTTAGTTTAGATTTTTTACTTTTCATTTTGATTTTTAGTTTCTTTTTTTTATTTAAATTAGATTTTTTTTAGACTTTAATTTTTTAGTTAAAAAAAAAATAAAAAATCATAAAAAAAAAAAAAGAAAAAAATTTAAATTTTTAAAATCATAAAAAATAATATATTGTGGAAAATTTTTGCAGGAATCTGTTGCTGAGGCTAAATTTGGATGTGGGGTTAATGTTTATTATTTTTCATTATCATTTATATGTATGAATAAGATCCCTGGTTATCTTTTGAAGTTGCGTGGTTGTTTAAAGCACTTATCTTTCGAAATTTTTTAATTGCTGGAATCGCTAAATCATCATAAGAACATTGTGGTTTTACTGGATATCTTGCATTGTCCAAGTTATTTGATAATAAATGATTGTTATACATGGTTTATACTTCGACAACATCTAGTAAGTAATCGTTTAAGCATCAAACCCATAAGGCACTGGTCCATTAAATTAATAAAATCAATTTAGTGCTTTTTTTCGTGTCTCCCAATCCAACTGGTTCACAGTTGGTCGTCCTTTTCCTTACAGGGTCTACCCCCTTGGCCGCGGGAGACAGGCTTAAACGGAGAGATCGGGGATCAGAGTGACAGTCCCTGGTCTGAGCGTTGTCGTGACGATCCGTGCGACAACATTTTTTGGCGCCGCTGCCGGGGATAGAGTTTTTCTGTCCTTGGCATTTCAACGACATTCATCTTCTCATCTCTCATCATTCTTTCATCTTTCTCATCTTTCATTTGAGTCGGCAAATTCAACATTTTTGGCGTCTCTTGATCTTTTCGTCACCTTGCCTTTCGTGATATCAACAGCTTCTTTTTCAGCTCGTTTCTTGTTTGGGTGGCGACTCCATTTTCTTATTTTTCCCAGACAAGAAGCCTCCCTCATATCTGCTTGTTGGTTGCTTTTTGGATCCTAGAATTAGATTCATTGTTCAAGTGGCGACTCCATTTCCTTCATCTATTAATTTTCTTGAGCAGAGATCTCGTTCTATCATCCATTTGGTCCCTTGTTATTCATCATGGATTATTCGTTTAAACCATGTCATTTTGATGACTTCCATGATATTCCGGAAATGGCCATCTCTAAATTACCTTTGTTCTCAAGTGGTGATTCAGTCGCTGTAAAAAGGCATCTAGGCTTGTTTACTCGTATAATGATCATATATTGTAGACCCCCTCAGTATAATCATGAAGACGTCAAAATGCGTCTTTTTGTCTTTTCTTTAGAGGGTGATGCTTTGAATTGGTTTAATAATTGTCCTGAAGATTCTTTCACTTCTTTACAAGACATTGTCAATGCTTTTAAAGATAGATATGGTTATCCAAATAGCTTGCCTTGTGCCCCTAAAGTTGTGCAACAGAATGAAAGTAATCTTATAAAAGGTCCAGCTGTCGGTGAAAGATTCCAAGACAATTCTTCATATCAGAGTGTGCCATCCACTTGTGCCATTACAGATCAAATTCATGATAGTGGAAAAGCAGAGACAAATGACAATGAAAGGGAAGATCAAAAGCAAATTATACAAGAACTAATGTTGCTAGTGAAAAATATGGAGATCAATCAAACTAATTACGCCAATGATGTGAGAACTTTATGCACCCACCTGGAAAAACGTAATAGGGAGATGGAGATCATGCAAAATCAACATGCTAAGGAAATTGAGACCATGAATATTAATCACGACACAGAAATTAGTTTTATGCGAAGCAAGTTGTCAGGCTTAGAGGAAAATATAACGACCATGAAAGCTAATCATGATAGGGAAATTAATTCTATGCAAAACAAGTTATTAACTATGGATGAAGAAATGACTATCATGACATTCGATCATAATAATCAGTTGGCTACCATGCAAGCAAATCATAAAGAAGAAATAAACTCTATGCAGTATTGCTTGATGAACATAAAGGAAAAGAACAATAAAGTAATAAAAGATATGGAAGAAGACCATGCCAGGCAAATCAGTGCTATAAAGGTTGAACACTCTAGCCAGATAAATCAGGAGCCTTCTCATTTGCTGCAACAAGCTCCATCTTATTATGAGGAGGTCATTGGTTCGATTGAAAGGTGGTTAATTGAAGGTGATCCAGATAAAATTAAAAACGATAAAGATCAGATGCAAGATGAAGAAAGACATGTCACACATATCTTACATACTTCATCTAAGAGCTTTGAAATAGAAAGTTCCACGTCATCAGTAATACAACCTGCCGCAAAGAAAAAGCGCAAGAGAAAGAAAATGAGAAGAAGATTTGATGCATCAGACGGCCGTGAGTAGCTTGATTTTCGGATAAGGAGAAGTCCTACCATATGTAGAATTGGACATGGCACATCCCACAAGCAACCGACAGATTTGCCTGAAAGCAGGCAAATGCTCAGTATACACTATATTGAACACATCTAATGCCATGGGGCATCTCCTGTATTTCTAACCTTACTCTTTGTTCTTTTAGCATTTTCATTTCTGTTTTAGAATTAGATTTACTTTTCATGTTACTAGATAGTTAATAAATGAAGAGCTTCTATCTTTCATTGTGCTTAATTGTTATATGATGATTTTTGAAAGGACGCTACTTATTTCTGTTGTGTGTTGCATGGGTGCGGATTCTGGATTCTCACATTCCTACAATGCAGCAACGTGTCCCCAAGTAGAGCCAGATGTTGACCGCTGCGTGTCAACTACCCATAGCAGTACACCCACTTTTCTTCGCAAAAATGGATAGCGCTTGATCGACATGTTCGTGCCATTCGACAGTCATCATCGACCTTGATCATATTAAGTTGTAAACCCAGTCTGCATTTTGAATTGTAAATAATCTTAACAGAATTGAGTCATGTATGTAAATTGCCTAGGTGGACCTAATTTTCTAGTGATAATCTGCATTCCGGAAGGTTTTTCATCTCACCAATTCATGATCGGCAGAGTTTTCCTTCAACCTGACCCCAAAGCGGGAATGGATTTTGTCATTAGAGTCTTAGGAGAATCCTAGTGCGTTAATCTGCTAGATTATGTTTGGTCGCAGAACTGGGTGGTCTATGAGGGTCTATGTCAAAGGGCTTTTCCCCCTTGAAGATGTAAAAATTGTAAAAGTCATGATGTAAAGTGTCTTGAGGGTTAGGAAATGTTTTGATCCCCTCTTAGGTCTTAAGTCCTAGGTCCTAGGGAAATTTTCCAAAGGCTGAGTTTGAGGATCCATAATAAAAATAAAAAAATAAATAAAAATTAAAAAAAAATAATAAATAAAATAAATGAATAATAAATAATTAAAAAAATAAAAAAAATTGAAAATTAAAAATAAAAAAATAAAATAAAAACTTAAAAAAAATAATAAAATAATAATATTTTGAGAATTTCAATTTTTTAATGCATTAAAAATTCGATGGATGAGATTAAGAGATATCTTGATCCTCATCGACGGTCAAGATCGTTTTGACGTGGATCACTCAAACTAACCATTGGGAATTTTTCCTTTAAATAGGGTGCTAGGGGTCATTTGAGAGGATATTGGATCTGAGTTTTGGCTGAAGAAGCTCTCTTGTAAATATTTTTTGGTGCTAATAAAGAAATACTTTGGGGTCAAAATCTTGTGGGTGTTACTCTCTTGAAGTGCTGTGAGCCATTTCATTTTCTGCATATTTTAATTTTCAGCCATTAATAACAGCTTAATGAAGAGTATTGTTGAGCATAGGTATCTTGTTCACATGCTAGGGTTTGAATGGTATTAGGGTTTCTGAAATAATGGCAGGTATCTCTTTGAATTGGAGATCTAGTACTATTTTTTCTCTCTTTATTGATGGTTAAAGTGAGTTGTGCAGGAAAATCTTGTTGAAGAAGATCAATGGGTGTTTGGGGAAGTTCTCGACTGAACCAGCCAACTCCCGCAAGCATTTTATTGCAGAGCCCAGCTAGTTTGATCCTGGGTTAATCATTTAGTTTATTTTATGATTTGCATGAGAGACTTTCTAAGGCATTTTATTAGCAATCTGAAGTTCTGAAAATATTTTGATGATAACTGACAAATCTGGCTTTATAGAGCTATAATTTTAAAATTTTTGAGCGGGGTTTTACTTCTAAATTTTTGCATACATCTTCCGGTTTTTTTTATTTATTTGCAGGTTACAGGACTGGTAAAAATTTCTTTCATCCAGATCTGACCCCAGAAAATAGCTTTTTTGCAGAAGTGTTTGTCTCAGATCTTGAGAAATTTTGGGGTTTTCATAAATTGAATCTGAAGCAAGGCAAATTTAAAGCTCCTTCAAGGGTTTCGGGTTGCTCTTCTACAAATCTGCCAGCAAACCTATGTCTTCTCTGCTCCTGTATGTGGCATTCAGCTCCAACCTTATTTGCAGCCTTTCCCTTGTCAGCGTGCTCCCCATTCAAGCTCTACTTCTTCCCCATGCAAGCTTCCACGTTGTTGTATCCACGCAACTTTCCCTTCCATCAACGGGCTCTCACCGAAGCCTTCTGCAGTCATTTTGCTTGCCCAACTCCACGACTTTCAAAATCCGAGCTCCTCATTCTCGCATCAGCCATCGAATGATCTGCTACCACTGAGCCTTTCTCCTGCAAGCCGTGTCTTCATTTCCGTTCACGCGTCCATTCCACCTCCATGCTGCGTCCTCTCACCTGCAATCCGTCCACCTGCTTTTTCCTTCCACGTTGCCAACGTTCTGCTGTCCATCAAACCACCTGCAAAACTACGTGAGGCCTTTCACGCTGCCGCTGCTTTCTCCTTCCGCCGTCCAAGCTGATCCTACAAACACACAGACAAACGCATTCCATTTTTGGGATCAGCTAGCTGTTATGCGTGAGTTCCTAACGCTTGAAGAAATTGTTTCGGGCTCCAGCGTGAATTGTTTTTTTGATTTTGAGTTCATAGCAGTTAAAAACGTCGACCGGTAAGGTTTTCCTCACGTAAATTATCCATTTCATTTTTTATTATAGGTGCTAACACAAATCGATTTTTCATTTTTTTTTTTTTTTATTTTGTTTAGTTTCGTTTAGTTTAGATTTTAGGTTTAGTTTTATTTGGTTCGATATGCGTAGCATAGTTTAGATTATTTAGATTCAAATTTTTTTTAGTTTGATTTTAAATGAAATTAAAAAATTCATAAAAATTTCCTTTAGTTCTTAGTTAGCATAGGTTAATTTTTGGATTTACGGTTTTTTTTCGTTTATAATTAGATTTTAATGTAGAGTTTTGAAAATATAAAAATAAAAAAAAAGGGGATTCATCCATAAAATTTCTTTAGACTTAGTTTTGACTTTATTTATAGTTTAGTTTTAGAATAACTTTAATCTAGATTTTTCATTTTTAAGTTTTGTTTCAAGTTTAAAATTTAAAATTTATAAAAATAAAAATCATAAGACCTTTTAGAAAAAAAAAAAAAAAAAAAAAAAAAAAAAAAAAAAAAAAAAAAAAAAAAAAATCATAAAAGTATAAAATATTAAAATTTAAAAGTTTCTTGTTTTTTTTTATTAGATTTTAGATTTAGATTTTAAAATTTCAAGTATTGTTTTAGTTTAGATTTTTTACTTTTGATTTTGATTTTTTATAGTTTCTTTTTTTTGATTTAAATTAGATTTTTTTTAGACTTCAATTTTTTAAGTTTAAAAAATAAACAAAAAATTTAAATTTTTAAAATCATAAAAAATATATTGTGGAAAATTTTTGCCAGGAATCTGTTGCTGAGGCTAAAATTTGGATGTGGGGTTAACGTTTATTATTTTTCATTATCATTTATATGTATGAATAAGATCCCTGGTTATCTTTTGAAGTTGCGTGGTTGTTTAAAGCACTTATCTTTCGAAAATTTTTAATTGTTGGAATCGCTAAATCATCATAAGAACATTGTGGTTTTACTGGATATCTTGCATTGTCCAAGTTATTTGATAATAAATGATTGCTATACATGGTTTATACTTCGACAACATCTAGTAAGTAATTGTTTAAGCATCAAACCCATAAGGCACTGGTCCATTAAATTAATAAAATCAATTTAGTGCTTGTTTTTCGTGTCTCCCAATCCAACTGGTTCACAGTTGGTCGTCCTTTTCCTTACAGGGTCTACCCCTCTTAGCCGCGGGAGACAGGCTTAAACGGAGAGATCGGGGATCAGAGTGACAGCCCCCAGTCTGAGCGTTGTCGTGACGATCCGTGTGACAACAGGCCTAAAGGACATGCGTGGAAGTGAATAAATAACCTAACTCGACCTCCATTAGAAGCTAGTAACTCGACAAACTTTTGGTCAAGAAGAAGTGTGAAGAAAGGATGGAGAGGAGTGCAAAGAAGAGGTTGCAAAGAGAAAGGACAAGAGGGTTTCTTATGGGTATAGCGAAGGAGACTATCCTCTCGGAATAGCGAAGGAGACTATCTTCTACGTATACCAAAGGAGACTATCTTCTCGGAATAGCGAAGGAGACTATGTTCTGGGTATAGTGAAGCAGACTTTCTTCTAGGCAGTGCGAAGATAGAGATTCTTCTAGGGCAACAAAGAAAGGTTTCTTCTGGACTAGCAAAGAAGGGTTTCTTCTGGGATAGCAAGAGAAGGATTCTTTTGGGTAACTGAGATCTAGAGACCAAGTTTCTCTAGAAGATACTAGTGAAAGCCTAGAGACCGAGATTCTCTAGGAAAGCCGAGAAGAAGCAGTGTGAAGGATAGAGACTAAGTTTCTCTAGAAGGGGCCAAAGAGAGCAGTTCAAGATCAAGAAGAAAGGCGACGAAGGGAAGAGGCAGAGCATCAAGGTTAGTGACAAGGTCCTTGGGAGGATACTAGAGTCAAGGGTATGTGTCATGGTCTTCATACTTTTCAATTGTAGATCTAGAAGAAGAATTTTGATCGGGTTTTCCTCCCAAGAGGTGAGAGGGTTTGGCCTTGGTTGAGAAGCCTACATACTGTGTCACTTGTCTTTTATTGTGCATATTGGTAATTGTCTTGATGAAGGGAACACAATAATAAGCTAATGAAGAAATGATCATAAGCTAAGAAGTAAAAGTATATCACAAGCAATTATCAAGGAGAGAAATTGTTAACTTTGAATGCCCTAGATTTCTCAACATGGTATCGGAGCTTAGGTGCTAAAGACAAGAAGGGGTAGTGAAAGCAAGTAGACACATGAGAGTCAAACCTCAAAGAAGGATCAAAGCAAGTCAAAGAACACCAAGCAAGAGATCTAGATCGTCATCAAACTGAAACTCTATGTAATGTTCCAAACTTAAATAAACAGTGATAAGCAAAGCAAAAACTATTCATGCACATAAATTTTCAACAATTAGTAAATGCTCATAAAAACTCCAGTAGTAGAACCAGTTGAGCCATTTTATTAATCAATGGAGCAAGTACAATAATATGGAAGAATGCACCAGGGCTTGCCTCAAGGGAAAGCATGACAAAATCCAAGAGATGAGACAATGATATCAAGCACTGTCAAATGATTGCTCTTCTAATGCTCTGTGCTTCCCAGAAAACTCCACTGTTGGTTGGGAAGGTATTGCAAGAAACTCCACTTTCGTTGCGCGGAAAATGCTACAAAGTTAGCCCCAAGCTCCTTGGCCAAAACCCACAAAAACCCAAAAAGTGTTTGGTCTGAATCCAACCTCCCAAATTCGGCCTCCAATATGCCCTACACCCTCCAAACTGCTCAAGAATACGACCTACAAATAACACCAACGAAACCTCCTCCCAAAATCTAGAACATGTAGCAACCTCCTCCAGAAATTATCTCCTTGACTCCCCAGCAAAGTTCAGCCTCAAAGAATGAACTCTACCTCCCACGTGTGCACCCAACGGTTGCCTCTGCGCTGACCCAGGAAGTGCAAAAATCATACTGCCAAGAAGCACTCTCCTCCAGCTCGCAAACTCTCCAAAATGACAGCAAACCTCTTATGCCTCATTTCCGGAAAGTCTCCCAACGAAACTCCACTACAAGACACCACAAGTAAACTCAACCTCCTCTTCACTGCGTCCTCCAGTAATTTACACCACTTGGGGATGAATGCTACTGCTGGAAAACAAAACGAAATCCTCCTCCAAAAGAATGAAGAAAGACCTTCCTATGGTGGCACTCGAAGTCCCCTGAAGAAAGGGTGAGCTCTTCACTTGAAGAATTCTTGTTGAACAACAAGTGACTCAGCTAAGCAACTCGAGAAACCAAAGAGAAATCGATATGCCAAAAGATAATGAAATGAGGATAGTTGGCTTCCTTATATAGATTTTGTGGAGCACTTTTCCCTCCAATTCTCCCTCCATCGTGGGCCCTCACTTAACCACCTCCATGCAAATCGAACTAGGGAATTCTTTTTATCCTAGTGTGGATGGCCCCCACGTGGAACTTAACCACAACAAAAATAACTTTTCCTAAGTCTAATCTCCTAATAAAATCGAATGGGCCCCACTATCTCCAAAATTGGCCCCAAAATACAATAATTAATCTTGTACCAAATTAATTTAGGAAGGGACATGAGAGCCTTCCCCTCCCAAATGTTGTTTGTCCCCAAGCAAATTCAACGTTGGGTGCTCAAGTATGCGCTCCCCTTCCGAAGTAGCATCCTCATCTGGTAAGCTCTTCCAACGCACTAAGTACTCTCTGATGACCTTGCTCCTGAGCTCTCTCCTTGGTCTCCAAGATGTCCTCCAGCTCTAAAATCAAGTGCCCCTCATCATCAAGCAGAGGCAACTCCACAGCTGTTGTAACTTGTTGCCCCAACACCCTCTTGAGGCATGATACATCAAAAATGTTGTCGATCCTACTCCCTGGTGGTAGCTCCAACTCATAAGCCACCTTTCCAACCCTCTTGATCACCCTGTAAGGCCCAAAGAATCTCGGCTACAACTTCTTAGCCCCCTTCTACTTCAATGTGGATTTCTGGTAAGGCTGCAATCGAAGGTAGACCAAGTCCCCCTTCTCGAAATGCCTCTCTACTCGATGCCTGTCAGCATACATCTTCGGTTGGTTCTGAGTTGTCTGTAAGTTATCCTTAAGAGCCTTGAGGATATCTTGGCTCTCTAGGATCCAATCCTTGGCCTTTGGGGCCCTGTTGTCTCCAAAAAAAATGCCAGCAAAAGACAAAGCATCATAACCATATAAAGCATGAGGAGTCATACCAATGGACATGTGATGTGTGGTGTTGTAACAATACTCCCCAAAATGCAACCATCAAATCCAAGTCCTCTGCTGCCCTGTCACATAGTTCCTGAGATGGCCCTCTAACCACGGGTTCACCCTCTTTGTCTGGACGTCCGTCTGTGGAGATAGTTGGTGCTTAGGGTGAGCTCAATGCCCACTAGCCTAAAAAGCTCCTGCCAAATCCTCCCATAAATCAGCTATCTCGATCACTGACTATATTCTTAGGGAGTCCGTGCAAACAAAAGACCTCCCTAAAGGACAACTTTGCCACCTGTGAAGTTGAATATCGTGTCAGTATCACAAAGAAGTGTGCAAGCTTGGTTAGTCGATCGACCACCACAAAAATACAATCCTTCCCTTGCACCGAGGGAAGTCCGGTGATGAAATCCATAGAGATACTCTCCCATTTCCCCTCAGGGAAGGGAAGAGGCTGCAACAATCCTGTTGGATGTGTTAACTCTCCTTTGTTCCTCTGGCAAGCTTCGCACTCCTGCACATGACTCAACACGTCTCCTTTCAGGCCCTTCCAAGTGAAGCACTCTCTCACTGCCATATAAGTCTTCCTGAAACCCTGGTGCCCAGACAAAGGAGAATCATGAGCTGCTCAAAGGACGTGCTCCCTCAACAGGGATCCAGAAACTAGAAATATGTGCGCTTTGTAATAAATGACCTCATCCATCACCTTGTAGCAGTCATCCACATAACTGCCCTACAAGATCTCGTATGTGCTACGATCCTTGGAGTAATCTACTAATAACTAAGCCTTCCTGTGAAAATTCTATCACTGCAGCAACTTATTTACTTTTCCTACTTATTCCACAACAAGTTATTCATGAAATTACTTCAATAAACATTAAAATAAATATTGCTGTAGGTATCACACCGTAATACAGAAACAAACATATGCACAAGAATCAACACATTGACACAATTATTTTGGAAAACAATCCCTGGAAAAACCCAATGCTGGAAAACTGATGCAGCAAGGGAGGTTTTTATTATTCACCAATCCTTCAGTACAACAGGGTGCCAAACTGGCTTACCCACAGAGAGAAATAATTCTCCAGCACTTCTCCCAATCCCAGCGTCAGCCCGACTGACCTTTGCGTGGCTCTCCAACGCTCTACGTTAGCCCCTGCATGACTACGTCATCCTTGGGCCTCTCTACATCACCCACGCAGGCCCAGCTAGTGACTGCGCAGTCTTTTGCTGCCTCTGCGTCTGCCTGAAAAGCCCTATGTCTACCTCTCCTACCTCAGCGCTAATCTTCAATGGTTGATCCCGCCTCTCTACTCTGTACTTGCTACCTCCTGACTGCTCACCAGACCACTGGTTCAATTTCTCAGCTAACCCCACTCCAGAAATTGAACTGACTGGTCTCCCTCAGTGTATTCTCCAAGTGACCCTCAAGCCTCCTTTTATACTTTTCTCGTTGACACATCAACGGCCGAGATTAAGTCCCTAATCAACAACTAAGATTAGATTTGGCTTGATCCATGACTTTTGGACCTTTCTAACACAGTTTTATATTAATTCACATTAATATTTTATTTTCCCTAAAAGTTTAAACTTAGGGACTCCATTAAAAATATTAATTATTTTAATATCTCCCAAACTGTTTAGAATCTGCCCAAACCCTTTTTGGGTATTGGAGATCTCACGTGCCTTAACCTCTCCACCAATTTTCGTGGCTAGAGCACATCCAATGCTACCCCAAATTAACACTTCCAATCATGACAAATGCTCATGAGTGAAAGTACTATTGGTCTCCTGGATAGTGCATCCGCCACCACGTTATGCTTCCCCAGTACATACTCAATATCAAAATCGCAGGCCTGCACCTTGCTGACCCACCTCTGCTACCTATCATTGGGGCCTTGCTACCCCATGAAGTGGGGAAGAATATTGTGATCCATCTTCACCCGAAATTAGTACCCCACCAAGTAATTTCTAAACTTGGCCAATGCATTCATTATGGCCAATATCTCCATGCCGTATACAGAATACAACATCTCATGTGGTAGGAGCTTCCAACTCTCAAAACCAATGGGGTGCCCTCCTTGGGACAAGACTTCCACGATCCCCACATCTAATGCATTGCACTCCAATGTGAAAGGTTGTGTAAAATCCAGAAGTGCCAATACTAGGCAACAACTAATCACCTCCTTGAGGCGATCAAATGTTGCCTGAGCCCCCTCTGTCCATGCAAAAGCCCCCTTCCTAGTCAGATCAATAAGGGGTTTTGCCGACTATGAGAAGCCCTTCAAGAACTTTCGATAATAGGTACAAATGCCCAAAAATCCCCTCTGCACTATCACATCTCGAGGCTCTAGCCAATCCCAAATCTTCTCCTCATGCACCTTGACCCCATCTTTGCCTATGATGTGCCCCAAGTAAAGCATCTCGGTCAGCCTAAACTCACACTTGGACATCTTGGCATAGAACTGTTGCTCCCCCAATATACGCAAGATTGTCTCTAGGTGTTGCAGGTGCTCCTCCCATGTCTTATTGTAGATCAAGATGTCATCAAAGAATGCTAGTACAAACCTCCTCAATCGGCCTTTGAACACATGGTTCATGCATGACTAGAAAGTAGTCGGTGCATTGTTCAATCTTAAAGGCATGACCAGGAACTTGAAATGCCCATAATGACATCTAAAAGTTGTCTTTGGGATGCCCTGCTCCCTCACCTGAATCTGATGATACCCCGACCGCAAATCTATCTTAGAGAAGTACTTGGCTCCTTTAAGCTCGTCCATTAACTCATCAATGCGCGAAATGGGATACATGATCTTCAGTGTCTTCTTGTTGAGGGCCCTGTAGTCAATACACATGCGGAGAGTCCCATCTTTCTTCACCAGCACAACCGAAGAAGCGAATGGACTAGAACTCGGTCTGATGTGGCCTAATGCCAACAGCTCCCTGATGGCCCTCTCAATCTCATCCTTATAGGCTTTCGGTCGCTTATAGGGTGTAGTAATGACTTCCTGCACACCAAGCTCTAGCTCTATAGTGTGCTCAAACCCCCTGTTAGGTGGTTGTCCTAGCGATATATCTCCAAAGACTACCGACTATCTATCCAGTATTGTCTGTATGTCTGAATGTGGTGGCTTGGCCTTCCCCCCAGCGTCTGAAATCCTTAGCTCTACAACCCATGCTATGTCTCCATGCCTCAAATTGGCCTCCATCCTATGGGCCGAAACTATCTAAGGAAAGTGCGAATGTATGCCCCGAAGAACCACTAGCTTCCCATCCGGCCTAGCAAACTCCATCACAAGTTGCTTCCAATCTGTCATCACTCAGCGAAGGGAATACAACCATTGGACACCCCGCACCACATTGGTGTTTGGTACATCCACCACGAAAAAGTGGTCTGTCATCGAATAGTTCCCCACAGTCACTGTCAAAGCGGGAACATATTGAGTGCACTGCATAGTCCTGTCTCCTGGTATTAGGACTGAAAACCCCTCAAACTCTGCAGTGGTGATGCCCCTCCTCTGGACCATCTGAGCATCAATAAAATTGTGGGTGGCCCCACTATCTACTAAAACTGAGACACATTGCCCTTGCACCGTACCTCTGATCCTCATGGTCAAAAATTGGGAGTCTCGCACAAAGAAGCTAGGACTCCCCTAGCTAGTGCAAAAGATGCTCCTCCCTATGGTGGTGGTGGTGGTGGTCCTCTCACTGCCGGATCCTCGTTGTCTCCTCCACCAAGCTCCAACTCCACATCATCCTCCTAATCGTTGTCAAAGAAGACCTCAATGTAATGGGACTTGCCCATTGTGCACCGATGGCCTGGTGCCCAAGGCTCTCAACATGTAAAACACAATTTCCTCCTGCTGGGGTCCCTCCTAGTCTCATCATCCAACTATCCCCGCCCTTGGGCTGCTCTCTACACTGCAAGTGCTCTAGTGTCACCTCCCTTTTGAGTGTAGAGAGTGCATGGAGGAAATGGTGCCCGGTTCTTGGGGATGGCCCCCTGCAAATCACACATACAGACTGCCTCTAGAAGAGTAGATGGTCTGCGTGACTGCACCAATCCTCGTAGTGGCTTTGTCAACCCCTCCACAAATGTGTATACTCTCCTAGCATCTGAAAAATCAAGCACCATGACTGAGACCCTCAAGAACTCCGAAATATAATGCTTCGGGTGTCCTCTCTGCCTGAGCTAAGTCAAGTCTCTGAAATGAGCCTTCGGATCCCTCCGATCAGAATGCTCCACCACTCTTCATGTGAAGTCCTCATAGGAGGTCACGCTGGCATGCCTTAAAGCGGACAAGCCATGAAACCACTAATAGTGTGCCTCCCCCTCCAAATGCAATGTAGCCATCTTGATGGCTTCTACCTCTATCATCCTATTGAGCTGGAGGTTTGTGTTCAACTTCTCTATACAAGCACGTGTTGTGCACTTGGTAGTGCCAGCATAGGTGGGAAAATACATTTTCCCAATAGTACGGTGCAACTCGTAATTCTACGTACCATAGCCCTTCCCCTTCTCATTCTGTTTGAGCTTACAAAAATCTTTGAAAGTTAGAGCCTCTCTGAAGTCTGCCCCCATGGACTGCCATTCCTTGAAATGTTCCCCCATCAGTGGCAGATCCTCTCCTCCACCAGTTTCACCCTGTGCCAAGGGTAGAAATGAAGGTAGAGTGGCTTGAGTTGGCTCACTTGAGGGTGGCCTCTACACAGTGGGTGAGAGATGATCGAATTGCTGAGAGGCCCCTGAGGTCTCTCCAAATACAAATTCTCGGTGAGTGCTTTGCTCCTGGTTCTGCATCTTGATCTCGTCCAGCATCTCCTTCTGCCCTTTTCCAGATCGCTCATGTCCTTCAAGAGACTGTTGAAGGCAATTTCCTCCCTGTTCTTGGGCTCCCCCATATATTCTACAACCCCTAACTTCCCACGATCTTCTTGTTGATTTGTGTAGCTTGGGAGGTACTCTAAGCCCTAGTGCTTGAGGGTTGGAGATCAAAGTGCCACGAGTAGGCTTGTGGGCTTGAGGTCCGAGCTTGGGGGTTTTGCACCCATCGTGATTTGGGCCAAAACCATGATGAAGATACGACATGTGATGGATGAGGTCCAAGGATGGAGTGCTCGGCGATACAATTCCAATGCATCAAGAATCGTCCGAATTCAAGTTTCCGTTTGAGAGAAATGAATTTTTGAAGTTGACAAGGTAATTACTGGTTACCAAGTCATGTTGGCTTGGTGTAAAAGTAGTCCAATAGATGGATCTCCTCATCAATTCGTTGAGCCTTCATATGTCTATAAAGATGAGGTTAAGGGATGTGTTTTAGAGCATCCAAATTTGGGAAATACATCTCATAGAGAGCTCTGAAATTTCGTGGAGGAAGGCACAACGAGATTAAGGAGGCTGTGGAGATTTTGGGACAATGTGGTAAATCTAACTAGACAGCGTGGGAGAAGCCTGTGGTTGAAGGCCGAGTTTTTGTAGGTGCAGTGAATGAATTTTGGGTTAAAACAAGGTTGTTTCAACTTTCAAGTGCATTTTAGGGTCAGATTACAGGGTTGTGTGGGCCAAGGAGTTAAGGACAAAGTTGTTTTGAGGTTGTTTGGTGGAGTTTTTGAGGGGGTCGAAGGCTACAACAACTGTTGTGCTAGGCCGCAGGCCATAGCCAGGAGCTGAGCAATCCTTTGGTGTTGTGTTTGGGTGAAACAAAGCACAAAGAGGCATCGTAGAAGTGGAGGGCCTCTCCCTTGGTGAACCACAACCTTAGAAGGCTTGTTTTGTTGACTACATGGAGGAGAAGGGTTGTAGAGTGATGCCCTAACTAGAATTGCAGAGTGCAACAAACAAGCATATGAACAAGAGCATTTTGGGAGATGTATTGGGTCAAGGTTTGACCATGTTTGGATCTGTTTGATCAGCATCTTGTTCGTGCCATGTGGACGATCTTCTGAGGATCTAAAGGATCTTCCTAGGAGCAGAACCAATAGTGCCATTTTTGGGTCCAAGTGTTGACTATTGCGTGGATCAATTGATGAGTAGCTTGAGGAGGCCATAGGAGTTGTTTGGAGGAGCGCACGTGGATTATTGGGAGACCTACCAAGCTGCCAAGGTGATAGCAGCACATCAAATAGGAAGGCAAGAGGACAACAACAAAGAGAGTTGCAGATGGACCCTTGGGTGATGGATTGGGTGTCATTGGTGTGTTGAAGGGCAACCTATTGGCTACCCAGCAGTAAACAAGAAGGACGTTGTTGGTGCGTGATTGGGTGAAGTATTGCAGCATTATGTGTAGCTCTTTGATGGACAAAAGAGGCTACTAGAAGGTAGATTGCAGCCCGAGACTTGTGTGTGGAGAAGGACTTCTACATCAGATGATGGGCAGTCCTCCTAGTCCATGTTCAATATGGGAGATGGACATCTTGTAGTGATAGGTGGTAGACCTCCATGTCCTATGTTGGTCTTCATAGGAGCAGCGCAGGAAGACCATAGTGGGATGAAGTCCCTAAGTAGCTGAGGAGTTGCAGTGGGCAGATCGAGAGTTGTTTGCAAGTGGAGCTGTAAACAACTCGAGAGGAGCCTCAATGTGTTGCGGCCTTGATGGACGAAGGCACAACTAGAGAGAAAATTCAGTGACCAGATGGACTTGGAGCATTGATAGAGGCAAGAGCTGCAAGACCGCGCAGTTATAGGGTACGACCAAGGTAACTGTAAGGAGATCTACATTATCTAGACGCTCAAAGTATCTTGTCAAGGGAAAATTGGTTTTCAATGGACTGACACCAAGGCCCAGTTTTGTATCTTGTACTAAGGGTCATTATCCCTGGTACGTGAGCCCTAGGTTGTTGTATTATATGTTAATATAACGAAATTGGGTTGAAAAATTAAAAATTTGTCCATGTTTTGTACATGCGTGATTTACTGCTTTATATTTCCATTGTGCAAAGTAGTTTATGGTTGAGATTCTTGGTTTGGTAGCGTCGGTGATTTTAAGACTCTAACCAAGACCCAACGTTATGGAAATTCAACATGGAATTAGAGCATATCTGAGCTACTTTGATGTACAATGAGTCGAAGTGTGCACAACGAAGCAACTCAGAGGGAGTTGTGGGTGTCTAGATCATGGAGCAGAGGATTCAGTTAGAGACATGGAGATGTGGTCTCGATAGACTACATGATGAGATGGACTGGGAGTTTTGGTGGATCGATGGCGAACCTGGTGTAGTTCAGTATGTTGCGTGGCAGTTTGTAGATCATGGACTTCCTATATCTTGTCATGGATGGTTGGGACAGCTCGAGGGTTTCTTTGGCATGGACAGGATCAGGTTGATCGTGATGGCTTCATGTGATGGACTACAAGATGGCAGGCAAGAGTCTTCATCTGATTGTGATGTTGCATATCCAAGATTGGAGGGATTTGCACGAGTGGTATTTGATCCAAGAGGATGAGTGCTTGCAGGACTGAACCAATGGAGATCGGGTAGGCTCAGAGGGAGTCTAACCTCAGAGTGAGCAGCCCTATGGAGGTTTGGGATCTTCAGGTTCGAATTTGATGAGGCAGAGGCACTACCGAGATTGGCAGATTCATTCTACAGGGTATGCTACAGTGATGGATGCCAGATGGGCTAGTGTCGTCACCGGATGATGATGGTTACTTCTTAGTCTTAGAAGAACCTCCCTCACTAAGAGGGAGTGTTGATTTGTGTAGCTTGAGAGGCACTCCAAATCCTAGAGCTCAAGGGTTGGAGGTCAAAGTGATACAAGTAGGCTTGTGGGCTTGAGGTCCAAGCTTGGGGGTTTTGCACCCATCGTGATTTGGGCCAAAAACCATAATGAAGATACGACATGTGATGGATGAGGATGATAGTGCTCAACGATACGATTCCAACGCATCGAGAATCATCTGAATCCGAGTTGTCATTTGAGAGAAATGAATTTTTGAATTTGACAAGGTAATTATTGGTTAGCACTCATGTAGGCTTGGTGTAAAAGTAGTCCAATAGATGGGTCTCCTCATCAATTCGTTGAGCCTTCATATGTGTATAAATATGAGGTGAAGGGATGTGTTTTAGAGCATCCAAATTTGGGCAATACATCTCATAAAGAGATTCGAAATTTTGTGGAGGAAGGCGCAGCCAAATTAAGGAGGTCGAGGAGGTTTTGGGACAGCGTGGTAAATCTGCCTAGACAGCGTGGGATAAGCCTGTGGTTTAAGGTCGAGTTGTTGTAGATGCAATGAATGTGTTTTAGGCTAAAACAAGGTTGTTTCAAGTGAATTTTAGGGCTGGATTACAGGGTTGTGTGGGTCACGGAGCTAAGCACAAAGCAGAGTTGTTTGGAGGTTCTTTGGTGGAGTTTTCGAGGGGGTCGAAGGTTACAACAGTTGTTGTGCTAGGCCACAGGCCATAGCCAGCAGCTGAGCCATCCTTTGGTGTTGCATTTGGGTGAAACAAGGCACAAAGAGGCAATGTAGAAGTGGAGGGTCTCCCCCTTGGCGAACCACAACCTTAGAAGGCTTGTTTTGTTGATTGTGTGGAGGAGAAGGGCTTTAGAGTGATGCCCTAACCAGAATTGGAGAGTGCAGCAAACAAGCGTATGAACAACAACGTTTTGGGAGATGTATTGGGTCAAGGTTTGACCATGTGTGGATCTGTTTGATGAGCATCTTATTGGTGCCATGTGGATGATCTTCCGAGGATCTGAAGGATCTTCCTATGAGCAAAACCAGCAGTGTAGTTTTTCGGTCCAAGTGTTGACTATTGCATGGATCGGTTGATGGGGAGCTTGAGGAGGCCTTAGGAGTTGTTTCGGGGAGCCCACATGGATTGTTGGGAGCCCTACCAAGTAGCCAAGGTGACAATATGCACATCAGATCAGAAGGCAAGAGGACAACAACAAAGTGAGTTGCAGATGGACCCTTGGATGAGGGATTGGGTGTCATAAGTCTGTTGGAGGGCAACGTGTTGGCTACCCAAAGTAGGCTTGGTTCGTGATGGGTGAAGTATTGTAGCATTATGTGTAGCTCTTTGATGGACGAAAAAGGCTACTAGAAGGCAGATTGGAGCCCAAGACTTGTGTGTGGAGAAGGACTTCTATAGCAGATGATGGGCAGTCCTCCTAGCACATGTTCATTGTGGGAGATGGACATATTGCGATGACAGGTGGCAACCCTCCATGCCCTATGATGGTCTTCATTGGAACAGCGTAGGAAGACCATAGTGGGTTGAAGTCCCTGAGTAGCTAAGGAGCAGCAGTGGGCAGATCGAGGGTTGTTCAAAGTGGAGTTGTGAACAACTCGATAGGAGCCTCAATGTGTTGTGGACGGAGGCACAACTAGAGAGCAGATTGTATATCCAAGATTCAGCGAACAGATGGACTTAAAGCATTGATAGAGGCAGGAGCTGCAGGACCGGGCAAGTACAGGGAGTGTTGCAGGAAACGCCCACCCCCCCCCTCGGCGGATCAAAGCCCTGATCCGCGATCCGTACAGATGCATGGGGGAAGCGTCATACGAAGTGTGTTTCGAGCTAATAAACACGCTTCCTGGAAATTTTGGAAGCATGTGACCGAAACATGTTTCGGTTTTTCCAAAACGTGCTTTGTACGACGCTTCGGTCGTACGAAGTGTACAGATCGCGAGCGATTCTATACACCTTCCTTCGTTTCCGCCGCGCAGCCAAAAAGAGCACTATTTTTTTTGGCATTTTGCTTTGTTGGAGGTGGGTCCACCTTGGGTTAGAGTGAAGAATGAAGGGATCTAACCCCCCATTCATCTCTCATTTTCTCACTTTGAGTTTATGAGAGCTTGGAGAAAAGAAGAGAAGAGAAGAGAGGAGAAAAGAGGAGAGCTTGGAGGAGTGAAGGAGGAAGAGCTTGGAGTAGGAGCTTGGAGGACTTCCATATACAAGAGCTAAAGAGGTAAGTGCAAACCCCAAACTCCCTTATTTTTTTGACATTTTTTTTTGTATTTTTCTCCTCCCTCTCCTACTCTTTCCCATTGTTTCTACTTGCTCATTTAATTGCAGGTTGTCCACTAGCTATATCCATATTCCAAGATGGTGTTCTTTTGGCTTCTATGTATCATTCCACTTTTGTTTTTAATGATGACAAGGAGGAGTAGGAATAAAAAGGAAGAAGCACAAGAGGATAGTGATCCCAATATGAGTGACCCAATGTATGATGAAGAGGAAGGAGATGAAGTTGAACCTGAAGGGGAAACTGAACCACTAAAGGGGAAAGCTGCATTAACACCCTTGTGGAACTATGTGACCAAACTTGAAGGGGAAAGGGTGGTGGAAGCTACAAATTTGTGTGCCCTCATGGTTGTCATGGAGGAAAACCATTTAGTGGTTCATATACCCATGTGAGGAGGCACCTTTGTGGGGTGATGGACAGTGATGATAAAAAGGGTGCTGTGGGGATACAAATTTGCCCAAACATTTCACCTAAACAAAGAAGAAAATACATTCAAATAGAGGAGGTTGCACAACAAAAAAGCAAAAAACAAAAAATTCATTCTGAATCAAGTGCAACCTCTAGATTTGGTAGCTCATCTCCTCATGGTACTTTCGGAAGCTCTAGAGGTAAAAGAACAATAAGGGATTTCCTTGATGTTGTTGGGAGGGATTATGTGGATGGAAAGATAGTCTGATTTCTTTGTGCTTGCAATGTACCATTCAATGTGCTTCGCTCTCCCTATTGGCATGAAATGGTAAAGGCCATCAATGAAGCCCCAAAAGGATACAAGTCCCCCAACTATGAGAAAGCTAGAACAGTGTTATTAGAAAAAAAAAAAGCAAAGGTTCAAAGAGCTTTGACACGTTTTACAAGTGAGTGGGTAGATTGTGGGGTATCCATTGTATCAGGTGGGTGGACAAATATTAGAAACCAACATTTGATAAATGTTCTTGGTGTTTTTGCTAGTGGTGCAGTATTTATTACATGTCATGACTCCTCCTCCATTAGTGCATCTTCCCAAAACATTGCAAATATCCTATTGCAATCAATCAAAGATGTTGGTCTGAATAATGTGGTTCAAGTGATCACATATATGCAGCAAATTGTAAAGCAGCAGGAAAAATTATTAAGCGTACTCATCCACACATCTTTTGGTTTGGGTGCCTAGTTCACACAGTGAACCTTTTGATGCATGATATTGTGAAGCATAAAGAATGTGGGTGGATTAATGAGCTTTACAGGAGAGGGAAGAAACTCATTAAATTCATCACAGGGTATACAAGGGTAAACTACTTCTATGGCACTTACTCCAAGTTGCAATTGCTTAAACTTGCAAAGACAAGATTTTCCAGTTATTACCTCACCTTTAGGCGGCTAGTGAAGGTGAGACAAGCTTGTGTGTGCTGAAACATGGGATGGAATTAACAATGATAGAGATGGTGCTAATGCAGCCAAGGACACTATTCTTGACATGTACTTTTGGACACAGGTTAAATATGTTTTGCAATTCACCAAACCAATTTATTACATGATCAAGTTTGGAGATTCAGATCAACCAATAATTGGGGAGGTGTATGAGCAAATGGATAGCATGTTGGGGCAGATTAAAGACATTGTTGAGCCTAGAGATATCACCTTGTACAATTATATTCGTGCAGAGGTGGAAAACCGATGGGAAATGCAATGTTTCATTGCATGTATTAGCATATGTTTTGACACCTAAATACTATCATCCATCATGGCTTTCAACACTAGCATCTGAGGGGGGGGGAAGCAAGAGAAAACCACACCAAGGTCAAGAGGTTCACAAAAAATATATGATTGCATTGAGTAAATTAGTCCCTAATGAGGAGGACGCTGCCATGGTACGGAGACAGTTGAGCAACTATACGCTTAACACTGGTCCATTTGGGAACATGCATGCAATTAGAGATCGAGAGACTTTTTCTTCTCTTGAGTGGTGGAACATGCATGGAGGGGCTACTCCACTTCTACAAACTTTGGCATTGCGGGTACTATCACAGGTGGTAAACACTTCTTTTGCAGAGAGGTGTTGGAGCTCTTATTCTTTCATCCGTAGTGTTAAAAGGAACAGGTTGAGTTTAGACCGAGCCGAGAGCTTGGTTTATGTTCATTACAACTTGCGATTGTTGTCCCATTACTGTGATGATGCAAAGACTAATAAAGACCTTAAGATTTGGGACAGGAATCCAAAGGAGCCCAATTTGGAGGATGGAGTGTTGCGATTAAAGCAATTAGAGGATGCTCTTATCTAGGTATGTCCATTGTGGTAGGAATTTTGCTTATAAAGCATTTCTCTAATTCATGTTCTTAATCTTTTTTGTTAACTAGTGTTCTTTCTTGTATGAATTTTTTGAGTGATTCCAAGATGATGATGATCTTGTTGAGTTGCCACCCCCATCTGGTCCCTTGGTTCCATGGTTCAACGCCAACAGCAAGGGGTTCGTCTTCATCAGTTTTAGTGCCACAACTTCCATAGGCACCATCTTCTTCATTGCCACCACATGGAGCCCCGTTGCCACATTCTTTTCATTGTGGGAGGAGGAGAGATTAGTAGATATATTCACAATTTACTACTTTTGTCATAGATTAATCATTAGACTTGTAGGCTTGTAAATTTGAACCTTTTTGTCTTGGGGGTGACCAAGTGACCTATTTTGTAAACAATATTATTTCAACTTTGGACATGACAAATGTTGACAGTTGCTCACTTGCTAGATAAATCATAATATGCTCTATGTTTAATGTTTTAAAATATGCTTAAATGTTTTATGTTTTATAATATGCTTAAAATTTTGAGGTATGTTTGTAATTGCTAGAATATAGATGGTTGATGTTCGAATAATTAATCATTCATGAACATACTAGTAACTACAATGGAATCATGGATGCCATCTCTATCTTGATTTATGCTAAAATATGCATGTTTTCATGTCTTCTACAACTAATTTGGTATTTGGGATGTTTGTTATGAGTATAAATGCAAAAAAAATATAAATATATATATAGCAGATGCTTCGCTTCCTAGATTTTTGGAAAATGACGCTTCTGCGTCCCCACTTCCAAAAAAAGTCCCCGTTTCGTCCCTGCTTCGTGCAACATTGGGTACGAGGTATGACCAAGGTAACTGTGAGGAGCTCTACATCAGCTAGACGCTCAGAGTATCTTGTTGAGGGCAGATTGGTTTTCAATGGACTGACACCAAGCCCTAGTTTTGTACCTTGTACTAAGGGTCAGTATCCCTGGTACGGGAGCCCTAGACTGTTGTATTATATGTTGTTAATATAACGAAGTTGGCTTGAAAAATTAAAAAGTTATCTATGTTATGTGCATGCATGATTTGCTGTTTTATATTTCCGCCGTGCAAAGTACTTTATCGTTGAGATTCTTGGTTTGGTAGCCTTAGTGATTTTATGACTCTAACCCAGACCCAAGGTCGTGAAAATTCAACACTTCTATGTCTAGAGTAATATCCAACTCTCTCTCCCTGCTCCAGTATCCTTGCCTTTTGTAAGTGATATTTTATTGGTCTCCATCACTCAGAAAAGTTCTCCCACGAACGAGCCAAAATCTGAGCTCTAATACCACTATAATGTTCCAAACTTAAATAAACAGTGATATGCAAAGCAAAAACGATTCATACACAGAAATTTTCAACAATCAGTAAATGCTCATAAAAACTCTAGTAGTAGAACCAGCTGAGACCAATGTTGCAGGAATCGCCCCCCCCCCCCCCCCCCCCCCGGATCCCAAGCCTGAAGCGCGCCACCGAGGCGAAGCGTCCAAGAAGCGCTGTCCGAAGCGCGATTCCAAATTTCGGTGGCGCGATTCCTTGGAAAAATGGCGATTCCTGCCATTTGGGGTTGCGGCCGCCCGGAAGCGCGGTTCCTCCGGCGCTTCGGGCATGGGGTGGCGCCATGCAACCTACCCGGAAGCGCACGCCACCCGCACGCCACCCAGGCGCCACCCGAACGCCACCGCGCGCGGACTGCTTTTTTTTTTTTTTTTTTGTTTTTTTTTTTTTTTTTTTAAATAATCTAACTAAAGTTTAGGGGGTGGGTTGGGGGTGGGTTAGGGGTGAGTTAGGGTGAGTTTAGAAAACAATAAAGCCCCCATTCTCTTCTCATTTTCTCACTTTGAGTTTATGAGAGTTGGAGAAGAGAAGAGAGGAGAGGAGAAGAGAAGAGAGGAAAGGAGAGGAGAAGAGAGGAGAGCTTGGAGGAGTGAAGAAGAAGGAGCTAGGAGAAGGAGGAGGAGCT
>APFE030737210.1:178748-213344 GCA_000404065.3 Pinus taeda
GGAGAATAACCAAGGAGAATGCCTTCATCTGCTCTGGGTTCAAGTTTGCCAAGATGTTCATCAGTATTCTTAATATAGCATTTGCTCCCAAAAATTTTGAAATGCTTTACCAAAGGAGTCTCACCATACCAGAGCTCATGCGGAGTTTGAGTGATGTTCATTCGAACATTTGTTTTGTTGAGAATAACAACTGCAGCATATGTAGCTTCACCCCAGAAGGTTGCAGGAGTTCCAGACATCAAGCATAGCACGAGCCATTTGTTGGACTGTTTTGTTCATCCTTTCCACCACTCCATTTTGCTGAGGAGTCCTAGCTATAGATAATTCCCTTCTTATTCCATGTTCTTCACAGAAATTGAAAAATTCATTTGAGGTAAATTCCCCACCTCTGTCGGACCTGAGGCACTTGATTTTGTAATTAGATTCATTTTCAACCAAGGCTTTGAAGGATTGGAATTTTTCGAATGCTTCGTCCTTGTGCTTCATAAGTCCTAACCAAACCATCCTAGAGAAGTCGTCAATGAATAATATAAAGTATTCTTCTCCTCGAGGTGACCTTGTACTAAATGGACCACACACATCTGTATGGACTAGCTCAAGAGGCCTGCTGGCAGATGCTTCCTTCTCAGGGAAGTTATTTCTGGTTTTCTTCCCAAACTGACATGATTTGCATATGGTGTTGTCTGGAATTTTGATGTCTGGAAGACCACGAATTGCCTGGTATTTGCATGCTTTCCTTATTTGTGAAAAGCTTAGATGCCCCAACCTCTAGTGCCATAACCAGTGTTCATCATTTTTCTCAAATAACATTGTATTCTCCTTCTTCAAATATGTATAGATTATTTGGAGTTCTTCTTCCTTTGAGTACTGTTCTTCCTGTATCAAGATCACGAACACTACACCCATCTGATCGAAATATTACCTCGGTTCCATTATCACACATCTAACTAACAATCAATAGATTATGCTTCAAGCCATCAACATACAAAACATTTCCATCTTTGATCTTTTCTTTCAACTGAGCAATGCCTTTTCCTTTTATGGCTGCAGGGGTATCATTTCCAAAGGAAACTTTCTTTCCCTTTTCTAAAGCAGTATATGATTCAAGTTTTTCTTTATCACCTGTCATATGCTTTGAACATCCGCTGTCGATGTACCATTGATTTTCCTGTCCTTCTGCATATAAATCTATCCCACATCTTTCTGGTTGTGGTTCCTTCATTCTCCATGTTCTGGCACTTGAGGTATGTTCCTTCTGAGTTGTCTTCCAAAACCTGCTCCTGCATTCAGAATCTTCA
This sequence comes from Pinus taeda, assembly GCA_000404065.3. Classification (NCBI taxonomy): domain Eukaryota; kingdom Viridiplantae; phylum Streptophyta; class Pinopsida; order Pinales; family Pinaceae; genus Pinus; species Pinus taeda. The sequence goes on from APFE030737210.1 coordinate 180,047, forward strand.
TGACCAAAATTATTACAAATAGAACATTCAATTTCACTTTCAAGGGCGGAAAAGGTGTTATAGGTCCTCTTCGTGATTCTAGGCATACTTCTTTGTTTTTGAGCTTCTCTAGTCATGATTGTCTTATAGGCAACACATTGAGCTGCTTTGTGACCAAAGTTATGGCAAGGGAAACATTGGCCATTGAAGAAATTCTTGCGACTATCATCCAACCGATTGTAGTTTCTACTGACATCCATTCTTGATGAAAATTGGGAAGATTTTACCTGTGGCTGGTTGTAGCTTCTGTTTGTCCTTAAGGTAGCTTGCCCCAGATTTTCTTGATAGTCTTTGTTCATTCTTGAGGAAGACTATCCCTGATTTACCTAATGATTTCTATTAGGCCTTTGCTCACTCCTTCTTGTTGCATCAAGATAAATTTTGGAGGTGGAAGCTTGAGATGCTTCTCCATTATACCCCAGACCTGTCTTGATTAGAGGGGAACACTGCACATTGATAATCTCATCTAGAGTTTCAGATCCTTTAACAAATTTAAGATTAAGGGTCTTTGTTTTCTCAATTTCTTTTCTAAGGCCAACAATTTCACATTCTAACTTCTCAAGAAATTTCTCTTTCTCATCAAGTTGAAATTGCAGAGTATCAATGATCACATTTTTTTCTTCTAAACATGTTTTGAGTCTAGAAATTTCCTCATAAAATCCATCCACATCTATAGCATCCATGTAATCATCATCTTCAAAGGCCATTAAAAGTTTATAGTGATTACCTCGTTCATCTTCATCGCTATTTGATAGTCCATCACTATCTTCATGAGTGTAATATCTTTTCTTGTTTGCATTCTGTTTCTTGTTCCATCTAACAGGTTCCTTTCCCTTATCCTTGTGAGGACATTTTGCAGCATAGTGACCTACTCTTTCACAAGCAAAGCATTTGAAAGGTAACTTACCTCGGAATCGTCCAGCACCCCGTTGAAGATTTTTGACAAAATTTGATTCTTCTTCTTCATCTGATATGTGTCCTGACTCATAGTACACACCTTTGCCAGAAGCCTTGAAGGCAGCTTCTCTTTTTTCTGATGGTCCTCCTTTCCTCATTTCATAAGCAGTTAGAATTCCATGCAGCTGTGACATTTTAAGGTTTTGGAGATTCTCCTTTTCTTATATTTCAGAAACTTTAGATTCAAACCTAGGGGACAGAGACCTTATAAATTTTTCAACTACAACAACCTCTTTTACTTCTTCACCCAAATTTTTCATACAATTAACAATCTCATCTACATGAAGAAAATAATTAGCTACACTTTCATCATTATACATCTTGAGATTTTCATACTGAATCCTGAGGGTTTGAATTTTTGCTTGTTTTACCTGATCATCTCCTTCATAGCTCAGAACAATCTTGTCCCATATCTCTTTTGCGGATTTAAACTGCATAACCTTGACAAATTCCGATTGAGATAGGCATCCCAATAGAGTATTGACTGCTTTTGCATTTGTTTCATACTTCTTCTTCTCAGCTGGATCTGTAGGAGTTGCTGATGGAAAAGTATACCCTGTATCTATGATATCCCATACTTCTGTACCAAGAGATTGAAGATAGGCAGTAACTCTTACCTTCCAATAAACAAAGTTTGTCCCATCAAAAATCGGTGGCCTGATTGATGCTTCCCTCTCATAGTTGCTCATGATGAAAGATCTTCCTTCAAGCGATCAAGCTTCTTTTGAAGGACCTGCTCCGATACCAATTGTTGGAAATAATACTCAGAGGGGGCGGTGAATTAGTATTATCAAATTCTTTTCAATATGCCTTCCTTAATTTAATATTTAGATATTGATCATTAACTTGTATGTCAGTACCACATAATAATGAGCATGAAACAAGAAAAACAGATAGTCACACCAGATATAAGGTGGAAACCCAATGTGGGTGAAAACCACCTGCTGCAATATGTCTATATCTTCTTTCAATTAGAAACTTCTTTCACAATGATTTTGTATTGGTGCAGTCCTTTACCAGTACGCAGGCTACAACCTGCAGAGAGCTACCACTCTCTCTTGTTTTCCAGTCTCTCCTGGAAGGGAGATACAACCCCCTTAACTCTTTTACTTCTTTAAGGACCATGTTTCCTAAATTTTCAGACTGGATCCATGAACATCAAATAATCATCAAGTACATGTAAATCACCCAATCTCCTTATACAATGAACCAATGAATCACCCAATTCTTCAGAATGTTGTAAACAGAAAAGTAATGCCAGAAATCTAAACCCAGAATTCTGCTGTAATAGATAAAAGATAGTCAACAAAAGTTTCAAGATAAGTCCGCAACTTCACCAATAGGGGCTTGCATATATCCGTTGCTCTTCTGAGTTTGAGCTGCACAGATCCGCACTGGTCGTTCTTCTGCTCTGCATACTTTTCTTCAGATCTGCACCTTTACTTTCTGACTTACAGCGTACATCTGCATTGTACCTTCTGCTTTCCTGCATACCCCGCACTTCACCTTTTTCTGTGCTGCGTGCTCCCCGCACTGTCCCTTCTCCTTTGCTGCGTACCCCGCACTACGCCTTTGGCTGCGCTGCGTACCCCTGCACTGAGCCTTTTACTGCACTGCGTACCCCCGCACTGCGCCTTCGGATCACCTATGGACTTTTGATTAGGGCCAAATTTACAGTCCTTCAATGTGCCACAATCAGTCAGATCCACAGATCTGTTCATGCGCCCGAGAGATCACGACATGTCAATAGATTCACCTTAAGTTATCTTCTTGATTTAGATCTAGCTTTTAAAACCAAAACACCCAAAATTTCAGATCCTAAGATATTCAAATTTCATAAGTGTATGGCCAAGAGATCTCCTTTCCTTTTTATAGGCAAGCCTTTCTCAATACCATGGTCCAAAACCATAATAACACAATACCATGAACCCAATACTTGGGATCAATATTTTTGGATGCAATACCACGAACCAAAACCATTTGATCAAAAACTGTCGGACTATTACCATGAACCATTCATGAGGATTCCGACGTGCACGCGCTTTTATGCATTGGAGAGTGCGAAACTAGGGTCCGCACCTTCTGAACATATCACCTATGAGCATGTACGCACTCCTTGGTCAGTGTACCTACGGGTCTGCAGCTTCTTCTAGGATTGCCTGCTGGTATCTTAATTTCCATGATTTTGAGTGCCTGAACTGAGATCTGCCACAAGAGTGAGTTGCCATCAAGTACAAAACTTTTACCATAGAGCCAAACCAGAAACATAATGCCAACATGGATGATTGGACTATATTTGGGTTAGTTAAACACCATATAGTGAGCTTACGGTTGATGTTGGATACTTGCCAACGACACCAGATTGTGCTGAATCTTAAGAAGTGCACATTCCTAGTCCCCTTTTGAAATTTGCTCAGCCATGTGGTCTGCCAACAAGGCCTAATGGTGGACACTGTGAATATTGTTGTTATTCTCAATCTGGAAGCACCACGAAGTGTCAAACAACTACGCGCCACGTTGGGACACACTGGTTACTATAGAAAGTTTATTAAGAGCTATGCACAAATCTCAACACCAATGGAAGAGTTATTGAAAAAGGATGCTACATAGTGTTGGAATGATGATTGTAAGAAATGTTTGGATGTTCTCAAGGAAAAAATGTCATCCGCTCCCATTTTGGTCTTCACAAAATGGGACATTGAATTTCATGTACATGTTGATGTGTCATGTATCGCGTTGGGCATTGTACTTATGCAGGAAGGCACAAAAGGCGTGGATCACTTAATCGCATTTGTAAGTCGATGATTGTCCAAAGCAGAAAAGAACTATTCTATTACTGAGCACGAAGGATTGGCAATGGTATACGCGCTCCATAAACACTACCACTATCTACTTGGGGGACACTTCAAGATGTATACTGATCATTCCGCGTTGAAATACCTGGTGAACAAGCTTGTGTTGGGGGGGTGCATATGCCTACGGCTATTACCATTTCAAGAATATGACTTGAGGGCATCATGAAGATGAGACTCCTAAATGCAGGACCAGATCACCTATCATGAATTGAGACTGTCTAGGATCCGACAAATTTGTAGGAAGGACTACCTGATGCACAACTCTTTGTAGTGTGTGTCGTGAATGGCCACTTCAAAGATATAATCCATTTCTTAACCACATGGATTTCGCCAGAGGGATATTTAGTAGAACGGAAGAAGGAATTGGTGGTACATGCAGTGGATTTTTCTGTCATCATGGGGCACCTCTACAAAATGGGAAACGATGAGATATTATGAAGATATGTACCTAAATTTGAACGAAGACAGATCTTCGCGGAAGCACATGGGAGGTGCTATAGGAGGACACTATGCGGGACATGTGATAGCACAGAATATCATTCACGTTAGACTATGGTGGCTAACCCTACATCAAGATTCGAAAGCATACTGTCGAGTCTACAACATATGTTAACGGACTCGGAAACCATCACGAAGGGATGAGATGCCACTCAATCCACAGATGACATTGCAGCCATTTGAAAATGGGTGATAGAATTTGTGGGGCCATCAAACCTTAGGGGAATATGGGTGCATACTACACCATCACCGTGATAGAGTGCCTGACTCGATGGGTGGAAGCACAGCCAGTGAACGAATTCATGGCTACCAAGACTACAAAATTTTTGTTCGACAACGTGTTGACATGGTTTGGATGCCCACAAATTTTAATGGGTGACTACAGAACACACTTCCTAAATGAAACTATTAACGCACTCACCGAGGAGTTCCAGGTGTATCATCAACAAAGTAAACTATACCATCTACAAGCTAATGGGACAGTAGAAGCATTTAACAAGATTTTGGAGACTACAGTGACCAAAGTATGTAACACACAGTGAAATGACTAGGACTTGCACATACCTACCGTATTGTGGGCATACAGAACCACATGCAAGAAATTGAAAGGTCAAACACTTTCAAGTTAGTCTATGGCACAGAAGTAGTCATGTTAATGGAATACATCATACCAATTTTTTAGATAGCAATGATGATAGGCATGTCCGACCGCGAAGCCTTGGAAGAGAGACTCGCACAATTAGAAGAACTTGAGGAATAACGGTTTCTAGCAGGATTTCATCAGCAGGTACAAAAAAGCATGAGAAATATTGGCATGATTTCCACATCAAGTTGCACACATTCAAGGAAAATGATTTACTGTTTTTGTATGGAAAGAAGTTCGAAAAATTTCCTAGAAAATTCAGAATGAATTGGTTGGGACCATATGTGGTGAAAGAGGTTAGTGACAGAGGCATGGTCCAGCTAGTCAAACTTAATGGAGAGCCCTTCCCAAGAAGAGTAAATGGTAGCCACCTGAATCCCTACACAGGTGGGCTGACTGTCTGACTAACTGACTGAAGCACAATCTTCATGACCCGAGGAGCTAGACAAAGGTGCGGGACTATAAACACAAGTACTAGAAGTCGACATCATAGTAGAGGATCACTTCTAATGTAGATGATTCTAAAGAAGAAAGGGAGCCAATCTAGACAACGACAGCATGATGAGTTACAGACCTTCATGCTACACAGGCACAACTGGATGGAATCTAAGCAAACATCGCCACACTAGTCGAGTGACTCAGGATGAGTCATGATGATTATGTTGGGGGCCTATTGGGCAGAAGATCCCCCCATAGTGGGTTTTTAGGGCTTGTAGCCTGAATTTTGGTCAAAAGTAATGTAAGACCCAACGAAATGCAGGTGCGGAGCACGAAAGTCTAGGCTTATCCGAACTAAAATATTGTAATTTAATATAGAATCTGTTGGCCTACCCATAGTCCACGGATGATGGGAATCTATAAATAGAGTGAGGCTCTAAGTGTAGAAGTGAGTTTTTTGGTTAGTCTTGATCTGAAGGGTTATGGGGTTTTGAATAAGGATTTCACTCTAAGTCTGTAAGTTCGAGTCTTGGGTTGTAGTAGTAATGAGAGGCTCTGCAGCTGTGTGTGCAGAGGCTTGGTAAAGTCCACAGCTGTGTGTGCGGACCCCTGTAGCTAAGTGTGCAGGGTGGAGTTGAGATTGTAACAAAATAGAAGTTAATAAAAGATAAGTTGATTCTAAAATATTCTGCATCTGCTTATAGATCTATGGGTTTGTGCTTCTATTATAGTCTTATGTATCTCTTTACAATTTATAATTGTGTGCACTTGTTATGAATGATTGAATGATTAATTAGAATATTGGGCCCACAAAATTAAGTCAGATCTATAATAATACCACAGTAAGGATATAGGATCTAGACATTGCCTCTTCACTCTCTTTACCGAGCTTCACAAAGGTTAGACAGCTACGCGGAGTAGCGCAAGCAAGCAGGATTGGTTCACGAACTTCCCAGACTTCATCAAGACATCCCTAGGGTGTGGAAAATTGGTTCTAGCACCATAACATACTACCTCGGGTGAGACCTCAGTCCATGCACCACAGACTATTGCCAAAACAGTTGGTAGTTTTGGGATTTGTTTAGCTAAATCACTTATGAACCTGGGTCAGGCCCCAACAAGCCAACAATGGTACATACAAGAAGCCTTGTATGACGTATCTATCATAAACTAACGAATTCACAAAGGAGGTTTTTCGATGACTAACCTGACTCTTCTCCCATGATGAATGAACACTCTGGATGGATGCAAAGGCAGAAATGGTCTTCCTACACCATACCAAATGAAATGTTTGTAGGTACAAATGATGTGGAAATGTGGAACCCACCATGCTTATATCTGTTACTTTTATAATTCTTCTTGAGGCCTATATAGGATCCCATGAGGTCCTTTCACCAAACCATCAATCGCATTGGGATCAACACATTCTCATCAAATGTTTTCATTTTTGGGCCTGATTCACACTAAGAGTACTCACTAGGTGCACCTTCCTATATTTTTTAATACATTTTCTTCATTATTTCTAGTATATATGTTATTATACAAAGATGCTTTCACTTTGGGTATCGAACTCCAAGTTTCAATTTAATGGTAACTTCCATATTGAACTTAGTCTATTGATGTACTAATCGGCAACTATGATATTATTCTTCACTAACATGATAGGTTTCCCCATAAAATTTGAATGTTTTGACATACTTTCTCTAAAATTAACAATAAGTTTCACCATCTTGGCCATGTTTACTTTCACCTTCCACTCGCACTTACTAGGAATTTCACATTTGACAATAGAGCTTTTAACCACATGGAATACCCCATCTAGTATTTCTCATAACACAATTACTATTTATGGTCATTCTATTTGGACCCAGATCCATTGATCTGCATGACCTTGAGGATAAGTCTCATTTATCTTCTTCACCTTCCTTCTTACCGCCCTCCTCCCAAAATTCCATTCTTATTAGATCATCATGAATGCACCACTGCATTCCACACTTGGTCTACCATCATTCCACATTGCATTAGATCTATTGTCACATCCATTTCACTCTCCTCAAACTAATACTAGCCAATGGGGTCCCCACCCTCTACATATACCAACCTGCATCATTATGTATGCCATTATACTCTCAAGGTACCTGTCTCCATGTTTGTACAAACAAAAACACTTTTGAATTCTTTTATCAAGTGTGTAAATATTTTTTGGAAATGAGTTCTCACTCATATTTTTGTCTCAATTACCTGTTGGTAGTCCCTAGTCACCCTTGGGTAGAGATTTATTTTACTCAACTCATATCCACACCATTGATCACCATGTGTTCATTCATCCACCATGATAGTCATAACATACATATACCTCCCCTAGATTTCCTCTTTACTGCAAGGGCCTATCCCTTAGAGTTTTGTTTTGACTATTACCAATGACATTAAAATTCCAACCTTGCGTGGTTTTCTGTATCCCTAATATATTTTCAATATTAGTTATCATTCCTTTCACCCATCATATTACAATACCCACCTCAACTTCATTTTGGATTTCAAAGAATAATTTTTTAGATGGTTGATGCTTATTTTTTTTAACATTAACATTCATCTTCCAAAATTGAAGAAGTACCTTGGCTTTCACCCACCTTTTCTAGATAGTCTTAGGTGGAACATTGAGAAACCTCATTTCCCACTAGTTCCACTAGACTTCCCCCTAATGTTTGATACCGACATAAGCTTTCACATTAGGGATGTATCCTACTTTACTGCCATTGCAGTTATCTCATTTAGAGTACAACCCATGTACTAGATAACACCTCCTTTAGTAGTTTTTTGTAGATGATGCATAAGTGAACCCAATATATTATGTTTTCTAGAGACACCCCTAAGGTTCAAAATAGTTATCTTCTTACACTGACAACTGATGCAGGTGACTCTAGAAATGCTCAAAATTCAGAAATGAATTTGGAAAATCTTTAAAATAAAACTTATTGGATTGAAGTGACACCAAGGTCATATTGAATATCTCATAATAAGGTTTCCAATGGCCCAAATGAAACATCAATAAAAGTTTGTATGTGAAAGTTATGGCCAGTGAAAGTTTTGGTCAAATTAGGCCCATTAACAACCACTAATGAGGCATCAATTTGGAACTTATCGGTGGATGGATTCTAGTGGCTAGAAAGGATGAATTTGTCACCTAGTTATTTTTTCAGTGACCCTTAAAGTTAAAATCCTTCGACGGAGTTTCATCAATATTGTCTTATAAAAATGAAAAAAAATATAAAAGAAGGAGGGGTGGCGGGCCAAAACCCCTCCAACCCAAATGAACACATAAAAAATATATTGTATATGGGGGCAGGCCACCAAATTAGTGGACCCACCACCTAACCTGCCACACATGGTTGATCATTATTAATGGCCACCACACAATGTGGGTCCAACAGGGATCGAACTCTCCTGGCCCAATGGGCTGGTCTGCCAAGAGGCGACCCCAAAATAACATTACACCAAAATAAAACATGTCGCCTCACATATCATAATCGTTGACCATTTAAAAAAATGCACCAATGCATATTGCCGAGCACATGGGGGTCCTGCGGGGTTTGACCCTATGACCTTCCCTATAGGAAAGACTATTAATGACTCTACCAGCCAATGGGCTAATGAATCCATTGTTAATTTCACCCAAGAATTTTATATAAGAACCTGAACTATCACTCGCATAAGGAGGATACAACACAGAAACCAAAGAACAAAATCCTAAGAGACACAAAAAATGAGGCATGAAACCCTAACCTAGAGAATCTTGAGGAATCTAAAAGATTCCCTTACAGGTTGATCTTTTACAGAGGTAGAATGATGTCGACTTTATAGTCATTTTTTTCAAAATTTCACAAGGAACACAATGGTGAGATCAGATTTGTCATCTGAGTATAAGATCTGTAATAAGCTTGTAGAGAGGAATCTTGGTGGAATCATGAGGTATCTAAAAGATTCCCTTAGAGCCAAATTTTCCCAGTGATAGTATCATGCCAACTTTATACTCAAATGAACCTGAATTTCACCAGGAGTATGATGGCATGATTACTTTTTTGATCTGAACAATGAAATTTCAATCAAATCACAAAGAGGAGTTTTTATGGAATCATGAGGAATCTAAAAGATTCCCTAAGGGCCGATTTTTTATAGTTTCATAACTAGGCCAACTTTATCCTGAAATTACTCAGTTATTCACAAGGAGAGGAGTCGTGAAATTACATTTTCCATATGATCAACAAAATTCCAGTCATCTAGTGAGAAGGAATCTTTGGGGAAACTTCGAGATCCCCGAGGGTCCAGATTTTGAAGGTGTCAGAAAGGGGTTTAGTTTATAGTCATTTGAAATGAATTTGCACCATGAATTGAGTGGTGTAGTCTATTTATTCAGTGGAGTTGTTCATTTTTAGGCCATCCCTCGAAGTGGAGGAGGGCTCATATCAGTGAGAGTTCTGATAGGAGAATGTCTCGTGGGTAGAGACATGTGATTCTTATTGGGGGAGCTTATCCTTGTAATGGAAAAGAATATACCGTGTACATCATAATCATCTTACAACATTTAATGAAGTGGCCTCCCCATTCTTGACAATTGGCCCTTAGACATAACCCACACTAGGTGAACTCATTATCAACTTGTGTTTGTTCTTTGATTTGTTGGTTGTCAATTTGTTTCCTCTTCTTTAAAGTATGCACATGTGGTTTTTTTATACTTGTTCACATGAAATTAAGCTAACATTACAGAAGTAAAATATCTTGGTGAATTTTGGTAGTTGAGAGATCCAGATCAACAATACATAAAGCACTTCACCAATGATCTGATCGTGATTTCTTATGTATCTATAATATTTCAAGTTAAGCTAACGAGAAAAACCATATGACATGCCCACCTCATATGAAGTGACTTTCATAAAAGGATTTATTTATAGAATGGTCCTATTTTAATTCCTCATTAAGGTATTTTTCCATAATCATCTCCACAACATGTCTCTCTCTCTCAAGCAGTAGGCGAGACTCATCATCAAGAACAACAAAACATGATGAATTTCAACAATATAATTCCTCCTAACCTCATACATGAGGGGGGGAACTGTTATTACGAAAAAATAGTGGACTCATTTATATGTAGTATAAGGCACTTAGAGTTAGTAACTAGCACATATAAAGGACACATTCTGATCTGGAAACATTACGAAAGGAAAAAATCATAAGGTTTTCCTAAAGTTGACTTAAAAAATCAACCCTCATAGGTGCTCAAAAGAAATTTAGTTTTACCATTTTGTCTCTTTCATCGATATCAATGAGGGTTACAAGAAGCCCAATCATCACCTTGGGAGGCACACTTGCTTGGAAGAACTCAAACTTTTGACATGATGGGTTTACCTTTTGAGTTTTGAGACTTAATAATCCTTAATGATAGGAGGAATGTAGCTCTCATATGATTTATGAGGAAAAAAAACTACATTGATGAGCCAAAGGAGATAGAGAGTGTTTGAAACTTCTATAAATACAAGAGAATCAAGAGCCAAAACAAGAAGAAGTTGTGCATTCTTATGTTGCCAAAATTTCTCCAAGTAATCAAACATACCAATGTTAGGATAATTCCACCATTGGAAAGAGTATTATTTAAGTCTTTGAGAGAGAAAGAGCTTGCAAAAGAGATTGAGAAGGGGAAATCATTTTTGTGGGCTACCAAGCACCATTACTAAAACAAGTCTCTTCAATTGTCTTTGCCAAATTCATTTGTAACTCTTTCACTACTATAAGTTGATAAAGAGGAACCTTTTCCTACTCCTTTTTTGATTTTTTTACTTCATTGGATTGTTTTAAGTTATTATGGTTTATTTTTGTTTTAAGTTTTGTTTATGAATTTTTTACACTCAATTAAATTCTTTGCTAGTCCGTGTCTAATCACTAACATCACTCATTGTTTGCATACTTTCTTATAGGAAGAAACAAGTGACAAGCAAACTGGATTTGGGATTCATGTGATACCAAACACACCATACAATAGCCAACCAAAAATTCCTTATTATGGTGGATCGAAATGAATCATAAGCCAAAGGTTAAATCAAGTTGGAGGATGGAATGAGGGGTTTGTTACTATCATTTTTTCCATCTTGGAAGACAAGGATAGGGTGTACAAAAATGGACTTTATTTTTTTAATTCCATTGGGCTATAACTCTATTTATGGATGGAACATTTTAACACAGATAAGAAATATCTGAGGGAAACCTCGTTATGGTTCATGGTGTATTTTCTACTAGGAGAGTTATTGTCATAGCCCTCATGATAATTCCATGTAATAAAGGTTAATAAAGGAAAAATAATAATCACAATTGATTGGACACTTATTCAAAGATGAATGTTTGGAAAACTATCCTAGTGGGTGCTCGTTTGGTTTATTATGGCTAAGGAAATTAGCAAAGGCAATGGCCAAGGCTTTGAAAATGCAAAATGACATTTTTGGCACATTTATTTATGAAAATAATGGAAATTAGGAGAAAAGGAAGGTGAAAGGTAATAGGTTCCATGTGAGGAGGAAATTGAAGGAAAATAATTCAAAATGAAGAAAATAGAGGCCTAATTGATACAAAGGCTTATGAGGATCCACAATGGCTTCACTGGGGGAGCAATATCATACTGCGTGGGTTCAGATAGGGGGATATTTATTGAGGAAAAAATGACCTAATATATTGGGGGATATATAGGGGGTAAAGTGTTTTTATATTGGCAAATATAAAAAATGGAGCTTAAAGCTAATGAAAAGTATAAAGGGGTATAAAAAATGTTAATGAAAAAATGGATACCTACAAAATCTAGTGAAAGTAGGGGTTTTCTAAATTGGGAAGTTGCATTGGGTTCATATTGGTAGGGGGTTGAATAATGTGATTTTAGAGGGATTTTCCAATATGTAGTCAAAATAAGGGTATTGTTTAATATGCAACGAATGCACGTGATATGTTATAGGTTCAAGAAGTGAATTCCCCCATGTGAGGATTAGTTTGAACCTTTTGTTAGTTCAATTTTGAACATCTCTTATTATTATATATCTCGCTCTAACTCTTGGAAACTTAGAGTTTTCTTGTAGCACTTTGGGATTGGATCAAGAGAGCAAAAGAAGAAAAGAGGAAGGAAGGAGGAAGCAAGGAAGAGGATGATCAAGTAACTACAATATGATTCTTTGCAGGTATCGATTTTGTATATGTTTTTTCCTTGCTAGATTTGTCATGAATGGTATTTCATGTGGTTGTTTTATTATTATGGCATGGGTTTTTCTAGGTGTGATAGTGTTTTCAGCCTAGCCTTACCATTTCTAGATAGCCATGGTGTGATGGGGTTCTCATGTTTTGGTTGAGTTGGATTGTCAGATGGATTTAAAGCTAAGTGAGGTGGATCTCTGAATGATAGAAAACATGTACATGTTACCCTTGAACTGGACTATGGGTTACGGTAAAGCTGTATTTCTTGTTTCCTCTGTGGGCGTACAAATCCTCGATTGGTGAATGGTGATATATACGATAAAGCCTAAAGGTGGATACTCTCCATCAGGCCTAGTAATCTTGGGATGGGATATGCGGTAAATATTAGAGAGTGTGTCTCAGTTTAGGGCATAGTGATCTGATGTTGGTTAGATTAGCTCTGCTAGATCAAAGTCTCTTTCCTCCTCATCATCAAGGTCTTCCTCCTGCACCTTTTCCTTCCCTTTGTGCAGTTGTTGTACCTGTGCCTGCTATGTTGATGAAGAAGGCAAAGCCTCTTCCACATCCTGTGGAGCAAACATTTTCTTATACGCTGATGAAGGCGGCAAGGCCCCTTCCACATCCTGTGGAGAAAACACTTGCCTATCTACTGCAAATAATATCCTAGTGCCTCTCTGATATGTAAATGGACACCTCAGTAGTTCTTGTCTCCTTGGCCTCCTCATCTATTTTCACCTAGTTAGAAGGTCCTCTTGTTTCTTGAGGCACTAGTGGGGGAATTTGAGGACCCCTAAATATGTCATGAGCAATGAATGTCTCCCAAGAGATGTTGAGGAGACTAAAATGATGAAGAAAAATGATCTTGATCAAAGAGTAATGATAAAGACTGCTCATCTACTAAGTGTATAGATTCTTCTACAAAAAATGAGCCATCTTCTCAATGTTCCTAAACAAGAAATAAGGGAGGTTCAACATCCTCACCCAAGTAAAATGCATGAGAAGCCTGATGTGATATGTGTATAGCCTAGAGAATCTACCCTCACAAGTCAAATATTTCATGATGATTTTCATCATGGGGACATACTTGTTTTCAACAAATCTAAAAGGAAACATTCTCTTCACCTTGTTTCTGTAGTGCAGTTTGATATAAGGCTCATAATAGTGTTCATCTAGGTCCTGGGCCTTGTACCACTTCTCACCAACATTAGGAATTCGGGTGGCATCTAAAATGATGGAAGGTGAGACTATGAATGTCACCCTCGCAAGAGTGACTTTGTTGTTTTGAAGATGAGCTACAAAGAGCCTGGTGAACTTTGGGTGGTATTGGACTCCCTCTACTTGTTCACAAAACTCATAGCATCCAAGATATCTAAAACATGAAACAACCAACTGAGAAGCCTGCAATTCCTTGAGGTTTGATGGCTCTTCTCTAATAATTTTGCCTCCCTTATGAGGTTTTCTCTACTATCTAGTTCTCTCTGTTGAGGTATCATTGTCTGTATTTTCCTCCTCGTAGTCCCAATCTTCTCTATCCACGTTTGCAAGGTCTAAGGTTGTACACTCCTAGGAAAGGGATAAGGGGAATGGAGAGGAGTGTTTTAGGAGTGAATGGATGTGTTAGGGTAGACTAGAAAATGAAGGGTAAGATGTGAATTATGAGAGTGAGGGAAAGGGGTTTTAGGATGAGAATAAAACGAGGGGATATGTATGGAGGGGAGATGTATGGAGGGGATATGTAGTGATGTGGAGAAGAGATTTAAGTTTTAATGATAGGTGATGGGGACAAACAGAGGGGTTTGGGGTTTTTAGGATAATATGCAGTGAAACTAGGGTTTAATTTTTATAATGGTAAATTACTTTAAGCCTTGCATTTGCAAATGTGATGATGAAGTAAAGGGAGTATACTTGTTAGGGGGATGAAAGGGTAAATTGAGAGATGAGAGGAAGTTTGCTTGAGAAATGGAAGGATTTTTGGCCATTCTGCTCAACACACAGTGCCACCCCACAGACGTGTAGCACCAATCTTCCAATGCCCAAAATTCCCTCAATCTTGCCTCTTTTTCTCACTTTTTGATTTCTTGTTTGCTAAATGAGAATAATGATAAATTCTCAATTTGACTTGAATTTTGCACTGTTTCTTTGTCTTGCAGCATGGAGATATGCTCGAGTGCAGCTAAGATCAATTATTACATAGAGTGACCTAAAATTACATATGAAATACAAATAAACTCAAATACTCTGTTTTCACCTTAAAAACATGGTTTTGAGGTGAAAATTACATCAGGGTAAAAGATAATAATTTTCAATAGCTATGACTTATTAGCCATCATGCTTGATTTATTGATCATCCTCATACCCTTGCTGACCTTTATTTACATTTTAAAGTCAATTTCTTGACCTTGGTGACGAAACCTTAAGACCTAATGAAATCATGCCCTATGGCCTAATGAAATGGATTGCAGATTGATTATGAAACCATAAATGAAGACAATCTGAAGAGGGATGAGAAAGTATAGTCTATGAGGGAAGAATTTAGATTTGCTGAAGAGAAAAACAACCATCAATGGATCAGTATATCATGACCTAACGTAATGATGCAATTTTCAGTATGGGACTCCTCAAATGAAAATGGGAAGAGCGAATTTTGATCCTTGATGGAAGTATGCAAATACTGACACTAACATCTAGTAGGGGTCCAATCAAGCCCTTGTTCAAGTAATTCAATTTGTATCATCATTACCTTGTTCTCTTTCTTTTATGAAGGTATCATTTAATTCTTGGTAGTGACCTGGGCTCCAGGCTTCAAAAAGTGGCTCAAATCTTGCGGATGATAGCATAGCATTGAGAAAAATAGTCCCTGGACATTGGCATGCCATGCTA
Organism: Pinus taeda; assembly: GCA_000404065.3. Classification (NCBI taxonomy): domain Eukaryota; kingdom Viridiplantae; phylum Streptophyta; class Pinopsida; order Pinales; family Pinaceae; genus Pinus; species Pinus taeda. Next base: position 195,581 of record APFE030737210.1, read on the forward strand.
TGGGAGCATCCAATGTCCTCTAGACACATGCATGTTGTTGTACCATAAGAAACCAATTTCCTGGCTATGTAGAAATTTTGCTTAAGACATTAATGTTTATAATTATTGTCACTTTTTTGTCACTTAATTGTATGTTATATTCTCAAATGAAAGACTTGAAAGACTTGTTTTTTAACCCTTAATACTTAGGTGACATGAAAACATCAGAATTCCATTTGATTGTTGAATATAAATCATGAATGAAGAGAGCTTGAAGAAGTCAGAGACAATATGCTGTTTTACACAGAATCTACTATCTGTGACACTTGGAGAAGTTAAAGATAATATGTTATCTTACACAGAAACTACTATCTGTAACTTGGAAGAATTGTAGACATGGGAACTTCAAGTATAGGAGCGCTCTTTTAAGGGATTTTAACTTCATTTACATAAGTAAATAAAGACCTATCGCTTCATTACCATACTTAAAGGAAGAAAATGTAAGATGACACATAACAGAGAAGTCACAAAATCATACCCAACACTGTATGGAACACTTCTAATTCTTTCATTAATCAATAGTTGTATCAGGAATTCAGTGGCCTAGTATCCCCAGGTTCTCTAAAATTCGAACCCCTTCTCTGCCAATTTTCCTCTTTTTATACACTATGAGAGAGTTGGTAACCACCGAAATTGTTGACTACCTAACTATCCTCTAATTTCTTTGAGGTAAAGGTTATTACAGAATACTATATAGAGGGTAAAAGACACCTCATTCTCAAGAAAATAAAATAACAAGAAGTAACATAAATTAGAAAGTGATGGCTATTTGTTGTTCCAATATATAGCTTGAGCCTGTGATTCTGCTGATGTACCTTTGTGTTGCTCTATCATCCATTAATGGAGTATTGGATGAAGTGGCGGGGTATGCTGAGTGATGAGGACAATTAATAGATGAAAGCGACATGGGGTGGAAAGCTTTGGGAGCGCACTTCCGGGGTAAAGAATGTATGAGAGCTTCAATGAGGTTGAACCCCCGCAGTGATTTCAAGCCACACATTGCAATCAACCATGCTAACGTCACGATCAACTGTGGGGGTTGGGCTTTAATTAAACTTCATGCTCATTTCTCCCCCACAACACACCTCAACATACTTATCAAGCCATCGCTTAATTGTGCTTCTTGAACCTACATGACCTTTAGACAATGGATTGGTTATTACAAAACTCAGAGTAATTAGCACTCTGGTTCATAAACCTACCACATCCACCTTTTCAATGCCCCTTTGACTCCCATACAGACCCAATAGTAAATACAAATGCTGGTTAATAATTTATCAAGTCTGATTTAAAAGATAAAACCTTATCACTTTCTAACCCGATATTCTAACCCGATATCCATCGCAGACCTGATATCCATCACCGACCCGATAGGAAATAAAAACTACTAGTTAATGATTTATCGGGTCCGATTTAAAAGATAGAACCTGATTACTTTCTGAATCGATATCCCGACTCGATATCCATTCCATCCGACCTCCGAAATAAACCCCATTCTAGTTAATTGTGTGATTACAGTCAGATCTATGGCCTATTGATCAGATGGCCCAAATCTTCTTGTGGGTTTATCACTTTCAAAAGACATTGAAAATATAAAATCAACCATTTCTTTCATATTTTTTTATTTTTCTTTCATTTTGTAATAAAATTGAAAATAAAACTTAAATAACAATGGATGCTACAACACATGCCATAGCATGGGATAGTTTGGGAGTTCAATGGTCTAAACATTTAGTGGGACCTAGGGGCTAGTTTCCTTAGAGGTTGGGATGGTTCTCATGATTCCTTTTACTGATTTCGAAGGCTTGTGTGGTGTTTTTCTATTTATTCCACTTCCTTAAGGTCATCTAGGAGGTTGAATCCCATCATAGTAGCCACTTGTCATATTTTTACTCTTGTTTCCTAGTTACTAGGGTAGATGTGAGAAGAGGGTGTTACAGAGTAGTATCAGAGCATGGATCACACCTTTGACTGGATGGGCGATGTCTGCTAGTCATGCATTCATGTCTATTGCACATGTGTTAATCATATTATGTTCTATATTCTTGTTGTGTATCCATGGTGTTGGTCATGCTTGTTGCGACGTTTCGATGTGAAAGAGGATGTTATTGTTGTGAAGTGTGTCATCATGACTGTATGATTGGTTACATATTGTTATGCTTGATTATTGTTAGTGTACATTGGTGTGGTTGTTGTTTTCATGCATGAGGTCATGGTATGTGTAGTTGGTATGATCATGCATCGATGACTAGGCTCTAGCTAGAATGATGGTTACATGGTTATATGCTTATGTATTATATGTATATATGTTGTCATGATTATGTTATACATGTACTATGTTGATTGGTTGATCTTGTAGATGAGGTATCTTCCCTGAACTGTGCTAAGGTATATTGGTTTATTGTTATTTTGTTTAGCTGACATAGTATGCCTTGCAAGAAAGAGATAAAAATGGCTAGCAAGGGTAGACTATAAATATTCTCCCTATGAATCAAATGAGCAGCATGGTGTTGGGAACTTTTCAGATTTAGAAGACACGTTGAGAATCTTGAAGGAAGAAATAAAGAGTTTTAAGCCGAACAATGAGAAAATCATGCAGGAACAAGAGAAACAGTGAGAGGATAATGCAATACTCCTTCAGAGTTTGTCAGAATTGCAGTGAGAAGGGCCACTTCGGATCAACCATGGACAGGAGGACAAAGCTAATGGGGCATATGGTAGTAGGTCTCATGGTGGTCACCCATCAGACAAATATGACAGAATTAGAGATGGTAGGTTGTTGGATACTCCAGATAGGAGAGGTGGTGGATACACGTACTATTATAGCCATGTTTCTGATAGACATCATGATCATAATCGTTATCATCTTTATAGGAGGAGTGATAAGGGATACTTTTGATATGAATTTAAGAAAGTGAAGCCACCTTCCTTTTATGGAGATGTGAAGAATCCATAAGATGTAGAGGCTTGGATACATTGGATGAAGAAGTTCTTTGAGTTGCATAATTACATAGATAAGATAATGAAGGCCATAGTAGTTATCAGCAGCGTAAGAGGTAAAGCAGACATTTGATGGGAATATGTGAACTAGGTCAGAGACATTATTATAGAAGACTTGAGTTGGCATGAGATCAAGAGGCATTTTAGGAAGAAGTAGTTGTCAGAAAGGTACTATGACAATAAGGCCAAATAATTCTATGAGCTAACGATGGGATCAATGATTGATGAAGAGTAAGCAACCAATTTCTAGAGCTATTGAGGTATGTATAGTGTATTAAATATGAGAAGGATAAGGTTCAAGGATTTTTTAGTTGTTTTCCATTAGCATTTAGATATCAGATTGAGTATGATGAACCTTGGTCACTTGAGGAAGTTATGAGGATATTGAAATATTGCTATGAACAGTGAAAGCATACGAATGAATCTTTGCAAGGATGGAAAGTGAAAGATAAAAATAAAAGTAAATAACAGCTAGAAAGAACAAGGCCTCATAATTCCAAAGATAAAGAAAATGTGGCACCACAAAAGAAGTTCAATGCAACTAGACATGGACATGGATCACAATAGCAACATAGAGGTGATGGTAATAGAAAGTTGGACAGTTGGACATGCGGTAAGGAACACCTTAAGAGAGGTTGTCCACATAATCATGGTTGTAGGCCTCATATATATAGTGCACAAGAGGTGCAAACTATTGGGGATGTTGGTCATGGAATTCCTCATATATATGCAGCATTGGACAACAAATAGACATACCATCATGCATCTATCATTGAGATGGAAGGTGACATTTTTGAACAAGTAATTTCTATTTTGATTGACCTGGATCTAATTATAGTTATCTTAGTCCTGAATTATTGAATAAGTGTGGTTTGAATAAAGAAGTGCATGCAAAACCTTGGTTAGTGCAATTTTCTATAGGTACAAAGAAAAGAGTACATCATTGGGTAAGAGCTTGTGCATTTGAGTTGAATGGCATGTCTACCACAACAAATTTGAATGTATTACCATTGGGAGCATAGAGTATGTTGTTGGGCATGGATTGGTTGTACCTTCATAGGACCAAGATGGTTTTTTATGACAAATCCATCGAGTGCTTGGATGACAATGTGAAACTAAGAGTCTTACAGGGAAAGAAGAAATATCCATTAGTTAGGATGGTGAAAACTATGTAGGCAAATCAGAGTCATAGAAAAGGGTGATTGTTATTTGAGCACATATTTCTAGTGACAAAGGTAAGGAATTTGAGGATGTATATATTTTGAGTAGGTACCCAGTTCTACAATAGTTTGAAGATGTGTTCTGCACAAATATTTGAGAGTTTCCACCTCACAGAGAAGTAGATGTTTCTATTGAGTTAGCACCACAAGAAGCTATGACATCAAAAGCATCTTATAGGTGAGCACATCTGAGTTGGTCAAGTTGAATTTGTAGTTGAAGGAGATGCTTGGAAAGGGATAAATTAGGCCAAGTGTATCACCTTGGGGTGTAGTGGTATCTTTTGTCAAGAATAAGGATGGTACTCTTAGAGTGTGCATTTACTATAGGCAATTGAAAAGAGTAACGATCAAGAATACGTATCTATTTCTGAGGATTAATGACTTGTTCAATTAGATGAAGGGGGAAACCATGTTCTTGAAGATTTACTTGAGATCCATTTATGATCAAGTATGCATTAAAGAGGAGGACATTTACAAGACAACTTTCTAAACTAAGTATGGGCTTTATGAGATTTTTGTAGTTCCATTCGGTTTGACTAATACTCCAACTACGATGGAAGTAGAAGAAAATGGTTGTCTTCCCTTTCTTGATATCCTAATCAAAAGAAACCAAGATGGCACAATATCTCACCAGGTCTATCATAAGAAAACGCACACGAAACATTACCTGCATGCTAACTATCACCATCATCCGACTCAGTAACTCGGAGTGCTTAACACTCTAGCCACAAGGGCAATATGTATTTTAGATCATGATAATTTTGAGCAAGAAAAGAACCACCTCTTGAATGTTTTCAAAAAGAATGGATACAAGAGACACCAAGGAATAAATGCTTTCAAGAAAGTTGAAAATCCCAGAAACAAACAACACATCAATTATAATTGTAAGGTTCATCTTCCCTACATTCTAGGCACCACTAATAAAATTTCACACCTTAGAAAAGAACAATATAAAAACCACTTTCAAACCCATGAAAACAATTAGCAAATGTCTGAAATTAGTAAAATATCTTATTGATCCTAAACACCACAAAGGGGTGTACTCAGTCCCTTGTCCATGCAGCAAGACCTACACTGGTGAAACCGGTCATTCTATATTAACTAGGATTCAAGAACATGCTGCAAAAATTAAACATAACCATTCCAAAACTTCAGCTTTGGCTTAGCACTCTAGTAAAACCAATCATCACATTTGCATTAAAAACCCCTGTGTTATGGCCAAAATTGAGCATTACCACCATAGAAAATTTAGAGAAGCTATCGAAATAGGGAAACACCCCAATAACTTAAACTGGGATGATGGTTGGAAAATTAGTGATAATTGGATTCCTACCCTAACAAGCAATTCTACCATCACCTAGACAACCCCGACCCCATTGCTTCTTGGTCCTCCTCCTTCAACTCCTTAAAAAACTTTAGTCAAAATAAAACTCATTTAATTACATTTATTCCATTAGTTAACCTAACTCTAGTATCAAAATTAAATTAAATTAAATTAAAATAAAAATTAAATCAAATTGAATTAAAATTAAAATTACACTAGACTAAATTCTAAATTAAATTAAATAATTTAAATTAAATTAAATTGAATTAAAATCAAAATAAAATAAAAATAAAATACTTTAATTTAATTTTAATTTTAATTCAATTTAATTTTAATTAAAATAAAATAAATTAAAATAAAAATTAAATCAATTTAAATTTAAATTAAAAATTAAATTAAACTGAATTATAATTAAAATTAAAATGAGATTTAAATTAAATTAAATTAAAATAAAATAAAGCAAATCAAAGCAAATCAAATTAAATTTAAATTAAAATCAAATTTAGAATAAATTAAATCAAAATTAAATTAAATTAAATAAATTATAAATAAATTAAAACCACACCATTTTCACTGTCGGCTCTTTACATTACCATCCCTACCATATCCTTTATTTATTACACATCATTCTATGACTTCTTCACATATCTAATCTTGATGATGAACCACGAAGGATGGTTTGAAACGTCGATACATAAAACAAGTAAAATGCGATGAATCTGGAAGAGAGAACCACACAAAATGCAGATCGCAGAAGTCTCAAATCTATTACATTTATGTGCTTGATGAATAATGTGTTTTATTCATATTTGGATAAGTTTGTTATTTTGTTCATTGATGAGATATTAGTATATTCTAAAAATGAGGAAGAGTATGCCGACCATTTGGATGCAGTGTTGAGATTGTTGGAAGAGCATCAATTTTATGCTAATCTCGAGAAGTGTAGTTTATTTTAGATTGAGGTACATTACTTGGGACATGTTGTCTCCAAGGAGGGCATAACAATGGATCTGGGAAAGATAAGAGCTATCATGGAGTGGGTAGCTCCCAGGAATGTGGATGATGTGAGAACTTTCATGGGGTTAGTAGGATATTATAGGAGATGCGTTAGGAACTTCTCGTACATTTCATATCCTATTACATCATTGCATAGGAAAGTTAAGAATTTTTAATGAACAGAGGAGTGTGAGGTCAATTTTTAGCAGCTTAAGAAGTTATTGACACATGTACGAGTGTTAAATATTGCATATCTGGAAAAATAATTTGTAGTATATACATATTCTTGCAAGAAAGAACTTGGTTAAGTCCTTATGAAGGAAGGATAGATGGTGTGCTATGAGGCAAATAAACTAAATGAACATGAGAATAAATATATAACACATGATCTTGAGCTAGCAGTGATCATACATGCATTGAAGATGTGGAAGCACTATCTTCTTGGTAGGAGGTTTGTATTGATCAGTGATCGCAGTGGGTTGAGATACTCGTTTGACCAAAAGAATATGAATGCCAGGTAAGCTAGATGGTTGGCCATGATCAGTGAGTTTGATTTTGATATCAGATACATCAAATAAAAGGAGAACAAGGTATAAAATTATATGAGAAGACGAATACAAGTAAATCATATAACATCTATGAGTTCCTATGGGACAGATCTACAATATACGATCTTGTAGGCAAGGAAGCAAGATGTTAGGTATATGGAGATTGTGCACATGTTGCAACAGAGTACAGGTACATGTACAGGTATAGGTATAAGTAGTGGTACAGACACAGGTATAGGTAGTGGTACATGTACAGGTATAGGTATAGGTAGTAATACAGACATAGGTATAGGTACTGGTACATGTACAAGTGCAAAGGATGTGGACTATCGTCTCGCAACATATGGATTGGTCTAGTTTAGAGGCAATATATATGTGCTAGATAGAAGTGAGCTAGAGAAGTTGATCTTAAGGGAGTTTGATGTGAAACCATATTCAGTTCATGGATGCTATCAAAAGACATTTACCGTAGTGAAGAAATTTTATTACTGGCTGAATCTAAAAAAGGATGTAGCAGAGTTTCTGGCTAGGTGTTTTGATTGGCAGCAGGTGAAGGCAAAGTGTAAGCATCCAGTTGGACTTCTAAAACCGATTGTGATTCAAGAGTGGAAATGGGAGGTCATTTCCATGTACGTTATCGCAGGTTTTCTGAGTAGAGTGAGACAACATCATTCCATCATGGTTATTGTGGTCAAGTTGACAAAGGTTATGCACTTCATTCCAAAGAAGTATAAATTCTCAGCTAGCAATGTAGCATAGGTATTCATTTGATATGGGGTCATATTGCATGGATTTCCAAAGAATATTATTTCATACATGGATGCAAAGTTCGTTTCCATGTTTTGGAAGGAGTTGTCTATATGTTTGGGCATAGATTTTGCCTTCAGTACAACTTATCATCTGCAGAGAGATGGATAGATTGAGAGGGTCAACCAAATATTGGAGGACATGCTAAGGATGGACATGATGCATTAGCAAGGAAAGTGGGAAGATTACCTTCCATTGGTAGAGTTCGCTTACAATGATGGGTATCAGGAATATTTGAAGATGAGTCTGTTTGAGGCATTGTATGGACATAGTTGCAATATTCCCATCAATTGGAGTGACCCAGTTAGTAGGGTCTTGATGGGACTAGACATGTTGGAAGACATGGAGTGGGAAATATAGGTCACCAAGAAGAATTTGAAAGCAACATAGGATAGGCATAAGATATGTACATCTTGAAATAGGTTGTTCAAGGAGTTCTAGGTTGGGGAACAGGTAGTTGTAGCAGCTACAACCATCCTCCAAAATTTTGTCTCATCTGAAAATTTCGAAGCCTACCTCAGATCCTACGATCGATTATCCTTGGTCACTTGTTTGTAGGATGATGATTTCAAGCTCCCATCCTTGATCTTAAGAGTTGGTCACATTCTCATATTCATGTAGCATGTGTCATATTTGGGCATAGGGGTTGTTTTTTATCATGCAAAGGGAATGTTCTCTTATTTCAAGGGAATTTTGTGCGTATGAGTACCTGTCATCATAGAGACATCTTTCACACTCAAATCACACACTCACATCAAGAATATTGTTGCATCAAAAAAATTATGTCTTATGTATTTTGGATGGCATATGTTGTGTCACTAAGTGTCTATGTGCGATCACAGTCAAGTCCCATCAACATTTACATATGTTTCACTTATCTCACACTTAGCCATTTCACCAAGCAACCCAGCCTCATCCAACTTCTTGAAACGATGTTCTTTGCTTCTACAACCATCAAGCTTCCTCCCTTTCTTGCTAAAACCCCGGCGTGCACAGAGACACCAACCTTCCTTACCTGTTGAAACCCCATAGGGCGGAGAGACCCTAACCAACACTGCTCTCCAAAAATTCGTAAAGTAGTCAAGCCACCAACACTTCTCTCCAGGAATTTGTAGAGAAGTCCAGTGGAACTACCCTCAAAAATTGAACAGAGGTGTTCTCTTAGGACCCCTGTCCTGCAACAATGCCCTAAGCCTCAAAATTGTGTAGTGTTGTCCAAGTTGTCTTGTTTGTCTTGTACGCAAGAACAACACATATGGGTCTCCAAGGGCCTCAATCTGGAAATAGTCACTGCTGCTGAAATCACACAGATCTACCTCTTAATGACTACAGGAAAGGGTCACATTCTGAAATCAATTCCAGGGAGTTGAGGAATGGTTCCAAGGAACCAATCAATGGAAAAGATCAAGATTTCATGCAAACTCTATTGGATGCATGATCATCTTAAGGGTAATTATGGTAAGTAAAGAGCATGTTTCAAATTACACCTCTTAGTTGAGTTTTCAAGAATGCTTATCAATGTCATATCATCCTATCCTCAGTAACATGCATGTGCGCAAACACAAAGATTCATCTCATGTGTTTCTTCTACATTTCTTGCTTACTTTTCACTTGTTTTATGAACTGTTGTCTTTTGCACGTTGATTGCTAGGTCATGCTTTCGACCTCATTTTAGTGATGATCAAGGTTGTGTTTAAGTTATGTTCTCTAAGTACAGATGTATCACGCACACACACATGATGTTGTATGCACTATCATGCAAGAGTTTTCATAGTCATTCAACAATCTATCACAAGTGGCACATTTGTTGCGCACACCTTCTGTCAGTCACACTGAGTATATGTTGTCTTGATGTTTTGAGGTGTCTTATCATCGATTCATGTTGAGTATGTGTTCAAAATGTTGTGTATGCACAAGTTCACTCACCCACAAACTTAGTGATTTTGCCGAAATTTTGATGACTAGATCACCCTCCAATAGCTGGACCTTCACTGAGCTACATTGCATAGTTTCAGCCCTCAGTAATCATGTACTACTACCCAGAATTGCACAGGGCTTGAGGGTGTCTCCCAGTCAGCCTGCACTACACAATCCTGGAATCGACCGGACTGACTATCACCCAGAACAATGCAAAAGTTCCTCAGTAAAACATTTTAATATGCGTTGCCTGCAAGCACATCAACCAAGCTTCCACCTACTCAAATGGAGAGTTTTATTGGGCAATGACAAGGAAACTCACTCCCCTAAAAACATGCACAAATGATGCAAATATTTCCTGCTCTACTGACTGAAGAAACTACACATACCTGCTAGACAAACACCCTCTCTCCGTCAATGTCTCATCGAAAACATTGTGTAGTTCTTTACAGCCAGCCACCTAGTCAGCCTACTTATTGCTCACCAAAAAATTACCTAGTTCTCATGAGCAGTCACCCAGGTGCCCAACATCCTACTTAACTCATGAACTATGAAAGGATGTTTGTTGCCGGGAATAGTGTCCACTCGGATGCTGCTATTCCCACTAAGATGGCTGTCTATCTTAGAAACAAACAAGTAAAGTCTACTTCTATTTTCTTTTATGAAAATAGACAAGAGGAGAACCAAGAAGACCAACCTTAGTCTTGTGATTGATTTCCTCTCCTTCTTGATAGAGCTTCGCCGCTTCTTCTTCGTCTACCCAGCTTCAAAGAGAACCTGTGGAATCACAACAACGTACTACTATCGAAGAAACAAAGATCTATATTCATAAATAACACAGGACCAGATGTGTGTTAACCATATAAATGCATATATAAACAAGTACACAAGAATATGGAAGAAAACTAGAATAGATTTATTAAGATGAAAAGTAGCAAGAAGATTACAACCATATGTTCTGACCTAGTATCATCCTCCAGCTAGGAAGCCCTTCTTCACCTCAAGCAAAGCTTAGATCACCCAACACTATGAATGTACATCAGAAAACCAACAGCACTTCTCTATAAGATACAAAATTCCAGCCCCTGGATCTCTATGATGAGGGATCCATATATAGATGATTACAGAGAGGTGATTCATCTTCTCGGATCTTGATTAGTGTCCTATCTTTGATAGTTCCTGCTTCCACTTGGAGAATGATGATATCTTACTCATCCCTGGTCGAAAATAGAGAGGCAAGTGTCAGAGGGGAAGCTTATGGAAGATTCCATGATCTTCCACCTCACATTTTGTCCCTGCCATTTGTCCATTCCTGAGCATCGCACCCTACAGAGGAGAAATTCAGTATGCATCGCACCTTGTACACTGGGAAGGTGATATGCATTGCACCCTCTGCACTGAGCTTTCAGTATGGTCTAGTTTTGACCATTTATGAGCAGTTTCTAGTGGAGAACTTCTGGGAGATGATGTAATCAAGTGACCTTGTTCCTTTAGGTAGTGAGGCAACACTTTTAGGGACTTAGGAGCCCTCAGTTTATGGAAATTTATGATTGGGGTTGAAGTGCCTAAAAATGTCTATAACAGTTGCCCCCTAAAGCATGAGGTCGTTAATCTTTCTGATGTTGGGTGAAATGCTTTACTATGACGATCCGAAGTTTTTCTGAGCTGGGAGGTGACCTGTAATAAGATACAATACAATACATTATTTTGACAACATTTTTTCATGATCTAGCTGAGGCGGGCATTCCCATGCTCAGATTTATGAATTCATTTTGATGTACATATGACAGACAATCAGCTATGTGACAGACTGATGATATGGACTCATCATCCTTTGCTTTGGATGATCATCTGTTCAGCAATGATGTACACTTGATGTCTTTATATTCCTAAATATATCGCAGCCTGGATGAATGAAACTAGATCTGGGGTCTTCAAAACTCATTCAATCTTCACTTGGAGTACAAGTCGATCCATGTGAAAAATGTTCTGGAGTCGAACATGGAAAGACATCACCTAATTACCGGCCAATGATGTAAGCTGTTAACAGGCATGAGAGGAATCACTAATAATGACAATGACCCTTAAGTTACTGCAGTACAATTCACGTGGTGTGATAAAGGACTTGGAATTGAACACCACATAAAATCTCTCGGTCAAAGGCCATTAATGTAAACCTGTCGCCGAAAATGAGAAACTTGCCATTGAGGCATGCAAGCTTCAAAGTACTGAAAGGGTTGTTCCTAAGTCAACTTCTTGGATAATGAGCTGATGTCGACAAGAAGCGACCCGTCATAAGAGGGCCTTAACCAATCCCACATCAACGAAATGGAATGAAGCAAATGATTTTGGATGTAAAAACAAACTGATGATATGGGGTTTAGGGTGGCGGTCATGAAGGAATGAAGCATGAATGTATTGTAGTGGGTGAGACATAGGTGAATTGTCTGAATGACTTCTCTTGAACATATCGGCGACACTGATGATGGATTGGTAGCGTTAACCCCAGAGATGGATGGCGTGACAGGCCAATGGTGAGGACCAGTGAACGGAACAACCCAACCCGGCATGGATGCGGAAGGAAAGTGTCATGTTCAAGAGCGACTTGCTACCAATAAAGTTTCTTCAAGTTTTCTTCCCAATTTTCCCCAGTCATTGCTGACCAGTACCTCTTTATTTTTGTCAAGCTTGAGGAGGATAACATATGCTTGTTCTATAATCCGCCCTTCGGGCGAACCTGTCGCTATATTTTAGCGAGCCTAGCGACAGTGAAACTCGTTCTCATCCATTTGGATGAGTTTGTCGCTATTCGGTTTTAACGAGTTTAACGACAAAGATAACTCAGTCTATTTCAATTTTAGAGAGTCTGAAAGAAATGGAAAGGAGACTCCAAAGATTATTTTTCGTCGTATAATCCCTTAAGTCCGAAAAAGCGTAAAATAATACAAAAGGGATGAATTTTCGATAGTTTTAACGAGCCGAACAAGACAAGCGCTCGATCTTTTTGTGTAATAATCCCACAGGTCCAAAAAGATTAAAATCTAGAGGAGGGATAGCACTTCTGATGACTTTAACGAGCTGGAGAGGCCAATCACTCAACAATCTTTTCATATTTTCTGAGTTAGTTGAAAAGAGCTTAAAGAAGACTCGCTTTCGAGGAATGAGTGATGGTTTTGGGTAGCAGCTGATTCCAAGTAAGATTTGAAAATTTCTAATCACAGCAGTGTCACAAGGATGGCTAATAGAATCACTCTTCGCAGATGTTCCTCGAAGGAGTAAACAATAATATGGGGGTGAATGATCAGCTGAAAATAGAGTGGAGGTGATGGCGAGAACACGACCAAGGCTCAAAAGCTAGCGATAAGTCATTCACAATGGTTATTTACTGGTTCATTTTTTAATGAGCTTAAATGTCGGGGGAAACATTTAATCATGAGTTATATTTATTTTTTAACGAGCTTGAGCTATGCACTAAAACTACTCGTGGAGGGTTTATTTTTTAATGAGATTGAACCCTGCAGTAACATTGCTCGACAGTCATATGATAAGAATGTCTCATTCAAGATGCTATTTTGAAGGGGCTTACATCTCTCAAGCTTTGCCCCGGATCCTTTCTTTATGCAAGTTAGGAAACGACTAGCCTTACGGGTTTAAAGGGTTAGAGATCCTACAAATTTAAAACATAAATAGCTGCTCTTTGCTTGCATGCGGAAAGGTTTGCATGCCCCCAGGTATAGCGAAGAATTTCCATCTTATCAAGAAAGTTCCATTTGCGTAGCAGACAGAAAAGCTCTCTTGGCGATGCCTACCGAAATAGACAAAGGAGAGTGACGTAGAGATACTCCACTCACATAACTTTAATGAAGGTATCTTATTCCAACCTGATCCCATTTTCTTGTAAGGACGGGTTCGTCAGACTAGTCATATATCCCTCACGGAAACCCAGTCTATACCCAAGGTTTCCTTGCCGAAACAGACCAGGGTGCATGCCCCATGGGTTTCAGTCACATCCTCCTGAATCACTCGCGCTCATTAGGTGGACGGACTGGAGATCGCTGAGACATTCCTTGCGTGAAGAGACCATTTAGGGATGGCTTTTGACTATTTGCAATGTGTGAACCGGGGAACGACATTTGGTCTACGAGCTTGACCATTCTGCCTTCGTGTGGAAAACACATTACTCTAAAGAGTGAGGAGACGATGGCTCCCATGCAATAAATATAGTCACATCCAAGGAGTAGATTATAATCTAATGGTCCTTGAACTACCATTACATTCATGTGAATAGTTTTCCTTCTCAAAGTAATGGGCATATTTGGAAGGATCCCTAAAGGTCGGCTGGTTCCTTTGTCGAAGCCTGTCAGATTTCTCATTTCAGGAAAAAGTGATGGCGAACCAAGCGCTTTCCAAGCAGTTGAGGAAAGGATACTCACAGAAGCCCCTTCATCGATGATGGTACCATCCATGACCATTCTATAAGCTTGTACAATGATTCTGAATGGTACTCTAGCTAGTAAATGGGGTCTTCCTAGTAGATTCCAGTCGAAGGAAACGACTAGGTTGCTTGGTGGTGGGACCGAATAGATGGCCAGATATGACTCTGATGAAATTCCTTCTTGCGATAAAGGAATGGGAGGACTGCTCTCAAGTTCATCAGAGTATGTGTTGATGAAAAGAATTTGAACGGTGTCATTCTCTTTCTCTTCAGTGATGGTATCATTCGAAGATTAACACATTGAAGTCAAGACCGGGTCAACTACCATCTCGACCTTTTGACTTTCGTCTGGTATGGATTCAGAGGGTTCATTTTCAATGATAGACGCTTCAGCCGACCATAATGATGGGCCAACCGGATTTTCAACTGGTGGAGGACTTGGGAAGAGTTTTTTATATCTAGGAGGAAGTCATAGCGGTGAAACCGGATGATCATCCAAAACTCTTTTAGCCTCGTCAAGGAAGGGATAATGGTGGACAACGTGATTTCCTTCACACAACTTACAAGGAAATTCGAGGTTCCTTTTCTGTCCATGTGCTTCACTTTCACTGGTTAATGGTGTGCATTCAACATGATCGTTAGAGATTGACGCCACCGGATTGTGCAAACGACAAGACCAGTCCCTTAAGATCTGAGGGATGCAGAGACAATCTCGGTGATAGTGGTCTCCATTGCAAATGACACAAGGAGATTTAGGTTTCGACGGTGCGGTGTGAGGATTTTCGCTAGATGACGCTTGGTTGCTCCCTTTTGATTTTGGTTCCTTTTTCTTCTTTTCCTTTTTCTCTTTCTGCTTCTTCTTCTTCTCAGTTACTTGATTTTTAGCTTTATCGGATTTATCAAGTGAAGAGGAAGGAGGAGAGGGAGAATCAGATGAAGTAGAAGGTTGGGAGGCAACTCTAGTGTCGTCTAGTTGCTGATTAGACTGTTTAGGAATTACGGGATTTTGAACGACAGAGGTAGAGAAGAGCTAGACAAGCAAACCAATTGTCAATCCCGGAAGTGACAAAGTGGCCATATGGGGTGGACCAACATCTCCCCAAGAGGAGAAGGAACTAGGATTTCCTTCACGGGGAAATCCTTGTTTGGTAGACTCCATTTTCTCAACCTAAAGACCAACGGGGGAATTTGTGATGTTATTCTGATTTAAAATAAATTTTAGATGCTTTGACACAACTTGTTTTTTCAATTCTAAAGAGTCGAGAAAAAACAAAAGATGACTCTAGTCGCCTTCGATTTTTATTGAATTTGAAGTGACAAGCGCTCAAAGGACCTTTTCCTTTAAGGAGTCTGAAAAGGAGCAAAATGGACTTCTCTGGAGATCTAGGCAGAGAGGATTACCAAACCAATCACAAAACTGCAGAATACTTTTTACGATACGGAAGTCAATCTTCCTGAATGCTGTGTTCGGTGCATTGTGATCGATAGGGCGGCAGACACGTCTTCCTAAGGATAAAGGATGCAGCCTATTGTGGTCTCCCAATATATACTCGATGGTACGGGGAGCACAATTTCATACTAGCACTTGCCATCTCAGAGTGGAGGAATCACCCAACCAACACTGAAAGCAACAGTTATCAGGCTTTACGACGCCGGAATACGTCTCTAGCCTAGACCTCTAGATGTTGTGCGTTAAGTTCCAAAGCGTTGTTAGATTCATTGAATTTATTTTAAGTTGATCTTGCTTAACATTTTTCCTTTCAGGTTCACCACGTGATGTATATATAATTCCTAAAATGCAGTCTAAGATGATAAACAAACGTTTGATCTTCTTTCAGCAATGAAAATCCTAGCTACTAAGGGGAAGTTAAGAATCTTTCTGCAAAGAGCACAGAGCACACGCTAAATGCACAGTCCTAAATCAAACCAAGCAGTCAAAATGCAAATGCACATGCATGTATTTTTTTTTCAGCCTTCTTAATGTATGAATGATGATAAGAAAGCTATGTGCAAATCTGAATTACTTTAAAGCGACAGTACTCAACAAATTTGTTTTTCAAAATGAAGTGAAAGTAGGAGAGACACTTTGCGATTTTGAAATGAAAATTGCTTTTCGACACTTTAAAAACTACTAATTCAAATCCTACGCAATAGTAACTGTATAATTGACTATCATAAATAATGATATTGTCTTCTAAAACTAAAAATGATAGCTACGACACTTCCAGATCTAGAAACGACAGTTCGACTATGCTACTTTTTGCAAAATAGAACTGAAAATGACGCACAATACATAAAAAACACTTACAGTTCTTTGCACTAAGGAGGTGGAATAATGCAAGAGAAGGGTGTTTTCACAGAAATACACTGAGTACAGACAAAAAAACTCCTGAATAGGACTGAAAACAGTGAGGAAAAACCACAGTTTGAGGGTAAAGTTAACCCTCCCTGACCATCGCACCTGTTACAAAGTGAAACCAGTATGCAGCGCACCTACTGCACTGGGGAAGTGCGATGCATACAGTCTACCTTGAAGGTAGAGTGCGATGGTACCAGTGTGAGACTTTAAACAAGTTTTCATTCACATTTTGCAATTCAGGTCATGGATTTAGGCCGAGTAAGTAATGTTCAGTGTATGTAAAACACAAGGGTGATCTAAAGAGGTTACTAGAGCCACCACTTAGAGCAATTAGATTGCTTGCAGATCTATCGTTTAATTCATAAACAAAACCCAGAGATAGACTGAAGCAGCATTGATCTACTTTTCATTTGTATAACAAATGCAGTTTGAAGGCTAGCTAGCTTGACTTCAGGCTCCGTCTGTAAGTTTATAAAAGAAACAAAGATAGATAGGCTAACAAACAATCTAGTCGCTCCCCAGCGGAGTCGCCATTTTGTTACCGGGAATAGTGTCCACTCGGATGCTGCTATTCCCACTAAGATGGGTGGCTATCTTAGAAACAAACAAGTAAAGCCTACTTTCGTTTTCTTTTATGAAAATATACAAGAGGAGAACCAAGAAGACCAACCTTAGTCTTGCGCTTGATTTCCTCTCGTTCTTGATAGAGCTTCGCCGCTTCTTCTTCATCTACCCAGCTTCAAAGAGAACCTGTGGAATCACAGCAACATACTACTATCGAAGAAACAAAGATCTATATTCATAAATAACACAAGACCAAATGTGTGTCAACCATATAAATGCATATATAAACAAGTACACAAGAATATGGAAGAAAACTAGAATAGATTTATTAAAATGAAAAGTAGCAAGAGGATTACAACCATATGTTCTGACCCAGCATCATCCTCTAGCTAGGAATCCCTTCTTCACCTCAAGCAAAGCTTAGATCACCCAACACTATGAATGTGCACCAAAAAACCAATAGCACTTCTCCATAAGATACAAAATTCCAGCCTCTGGATCTCTGTGATGAGGGATCCATATATAGATGATTACAGAGAGGTGAGTCATCTTCTA